>JAJPUD010021165.1:0-10593 GCA_023553655.1 Myrmecobius fasciatus | reverse complement strand
TTTAGTATTGATATTGCTTCATTATCTATGGTACCCCTTAGGAAGATATAATTTCCTTCCTTGTCTCTTTTAATTAAGTCTATCTTTGCTTTTACTTGGTCTGAGACCAGGATTGCTACCCCTGCTTTTTTTTTTGTTCACCTGAAGCATACTAGATTCTGCTCCAGCATTTTACCTTCACCCTGTATGTATCTCTATGTTTTAGATGTGTTTCTTGTATACAACATATTGTTGGATTCTGGTTTTTAATCCAGTCTGCTATCTGCTTCTGCTTTAAGGGAGAGTTCATTCCATTCATATTCACAGTTAAAATAACTAATTCTGTATTTCCTCCCATCTTATTTACCCTAGCTTATGCTTTTCTCTTTCTTGTCCCCTTTCCCTCCTTCCTATTATTTTGCTTTTGATAACCACTTCCCTCAAACAATCCTTCCCCTTTAGATCCCCACCCACCCCCTTTTTCCCCCTTTCCCTACTGTTTCCTTATAAGTACATCTATTGTTCCCTCAGAGCCAAATCTAATGAGGTGGAGATTAATCCAATTCTCATTCCCCTCCCTTTTTTCCCCTCAATCATTATAGGTTTTTTTGCCTCTACATGTGATGTAATTTCCCTTATTTTACCTCCTTTTCCTCTTCTTCCAGTGTTATCCCTTTTCTACCTCTAATTTCTTTTTTTTATCATAATAATCATAAAATCACAATAATCATATCATAATAATCATAAAATTGCAGTAATCATATTATAATCATAATGTAATAATAGATTCATAAAATCAACCCTCATTCTATAAGTATCTATAACATAAATATAGTTCTCAATAGTTTTGTTTTTTTTTTCCTTGTTACCTTTTTGTTTCTCTTGTGTTCTGTGTTTGTAGATCAAATTTTTTGTTCAGTTCTGGTCTTTTCAGTAGAAATAGGTGAAATTCTCCTATATCACTGAATGACCATCTTCTTCCCTGGAAGATAATGTTCATTCTAGCTGGGTAACTTATTCTTGGCTGTAATCCAAGTTCCTTTGCCCTTCAGAATATCTGATTCCAGGCCCTTCGATCCTTCAAAGTAGAAGCTGCTAGGTCCTGTGTGATCCTAATTGTGGCTCCCCGATATTTAAATTGTTTCTTTCTGGCTTCTCGTAATATCTTTTCCTTGATATGATAGTTCTGGATTTTAGCCACAATATTTCTGGGGGACTTAATTTTTGGGTTTCTTTCAGGAGGTGATCGGTGGATTGTTTCAAGGAGTAAAAATACTTCTGGGTCTAAGATATCAGGGCAGTTTTCTTTTATGATTTCCTGGAAGATAGTGTCTAGGTTCTTTTTTTCATCATGGCTTTCAGGAAGCCCTATAATCCTTAGATTGTCTCTCCTAGATCTATTTTCCAGGTCAGTTGTTTTTCTTAGGAGATATTTCATGTTTTTCTCTATCTTTTCATTTTTTTGTTTTTGTTGACTGATTCTTGAAGTCTTGATGAGTCATTCATTTCCAATTGTTTGATTCTAATTTTTAGTGCCTTATTTTCTTCAGTTACTGTTTTTAGTTCCTTTTGCAATTGACCAATTACATTTTTTTGTTCATTGCATTCTTTTTCCATTTTTCTATTTTATTTTGCAGTGATCTCATTTCATTTCCCCATGTTTCTTCTAACTCTCTTTTAAGATTTTTTATGTAATCTTCAAAGAAAGCCTTGTGACATGGAGACCAGTTTATGTCTCTCTTTGGGGCTTTTTCTGGAGTTGCTTTACCTTTAGGGGCCTCAGGATTTGAGGTCTCTTCTTCCCTCTCTCCATAAAAGTTGTCTATGGTGAGAGCTCTTTTTGGTTTTTTATTCATTTTTTTTTTTTTTTTAAAGTGTGAGGTCTATTTAGGGCAAAGGTGGGACAGCTGCTTTAATTTGCCCTGGGGCAGTTCTGCTGATTGAGTTATTTCAGGAACTGGGCAGCTCTGCTGATTGAATTATGTCAGGTGCTGGGCAGTTCTGCTTTAGTTCACCCTGGGGCAGTTCTGCTGATTGAATTATTTCAGGTACTGGGTAGCTCCGCTGATTGAATTATTTCTGATGCTGATCAGTCCTGTTGATTGATTGATCACCCTAGGGTGTTGTGTAATGGCAGCTAGGTCCGATGCTCATCAGGGGTTCAGTGGTTCACAATCTACCCCCACAAAAGGCAGACCCCCCAAACCACCTGCCCACAATCAGGACATTTTGGCCCAAGAGGCCCCCAGAAGACTCCCAGGTGTGTGAAAAGCACAACGCTCCCACTCCTGTTCCAACTCCTGTTCCAGCTCCCTGCTACAGCTCCCTGCCTTGGTCTCCCTGTGCTGCAGTCTGGGTTCAGCAGTCCACCCTCCCTGCCCAATTAAAACAGACCTGTTTTGAGGTTCTTCCAGAGTATCTTCTTCTAGAATTGTGTTGTCCTCCAGATATTGTGGATTTTTTTTGCTTCAAAATCAGTCTGGAGGCTTCATATGTTGTTGGTTTGAGGGAAGGTTAGAGGAGGTTACAGAGAGACTCCTGTCTGATCTCCGCCACCATGGCTCCACCCCCGGAAGGAGAGTTATTAGGTTTCAATATTTAACATGATCATCATCTTCAACAACAACAACAATTACAAATAAAACCCTACTAAAATCTATAAAGAAGTCTGGCAGAAAGTAGGTATATACAACATTTACACCTATACTAAGATAAGTTCTAAGTAAATATATACAAAGACATATAAATATACATTCATTCAACATACACGTGCATAAATAAAAATATTAATACATACAAATATGTAAACATATATAGATGTATAATCATGTCTTAAAATGAAATAGTGAAATAAAAAGAAAAATATCTTTCATAGTCATTGATAGAAAAAAAGTTCAAGAATAAGGATAACAATAAAAAAGAAAACAATTTAAAATAGGCATTAAAAAAATAAAAGGAAAATAAAAAGAAAAGCAAGCCACACAGAACAGAAATTTACAATTTCATTTCTTTTCTTTCTTTTTTTTTTTTTGTGAGGCAATTGAGGTTAAGTGACTTGCCCAGGATCACACAGCTAGAAAGTATTATGTGTCTGAGTCCAGATTTGAACTCAGGTCCTCCTGACTTCAGAGCTAGTGCTCTATTCACTGCACCACTTAGCTGCCCTGAGATTTATAATTTCATAAAATAATTTTTTTTCCTATTCTACTGTGGCTATGGGAAAGTTCATTTTATTTCATATTTGTCAAACTGAGAATAAAAAAGAAAACAATTTAAATAAATATAAAAGATAAATAAAATAAAATAAAAAGGTGCAAGTGACAATCATTTGGTAGATCTTTTAGTTAAATTTAAATATGAATATTCATCTGTAAATCATCTGTTTTTTGATGAAGAACTCATAGAGAAATTCAATGAATTAATGACTAAAGTTATTTTGTTAATTTTATATGCTGCCAAATAATTTTCTTATTGGATCTTCAAATAAGACATCTCAAAAAATTGCTGTGGGTTCTTCATAAACCTCAAATCAAGTTAAGCTGAGAGAACCAACCCTTCTCAGAAATGAAGTGCTCATGCTTCTCATGAAGATCTTTATACATGAATTTGGAAACCTCAAGACAGCTGTGCTTGGCTTAGAAAATAAGAAGCTCCCTCACTCCTTTGGGTACATAATTCTACTAAATTATAAAGCAAGACCCCTCATCATTCTGCTCAAACTCATACTATTTATTTATGATGTGAGATGAAAGACTGCAGTTACTTTTCTATTGTTGGAATAGCTTCACTCAAGGCTAAAAATATTGATTTTGAAGAATACTTGTGAGGTAAATAAATAAATCATGATTTTCTTTTCTCTCTTTTATGGATGAAGGAAATAGAGGCAATGTTATAGGCAGCAGGAAATGAGATTGTAGATAGGGAGGTATTAAAAATAAGTGGAAAAGTGATGATGACAGAGGAAGTAATCAATTGGAGAAGATGGCATGGAATAGGATCTCACTTATATTCATCTTTGAGACCTCAGTGTTATGCCAGTGTGTCTGTGATCTCAGGAGGAGTTAGGTGATACAGTGAATAGAGTGCTAGGCCTGAAATCAGGAATATTTATCTTTCTGTATTCAAATCTGACCTCAGATATATTTATCCATTGTTTGATCCTGAGCGAGGCACTTAATCCTGTTTGCCTCAGTTTTCTTATCTGTAAAATGAGTTGAAGAAGGAAATGGCAAACTGTACCAGTATCTTTACCAAGAAAATCCCAATGGGACTATAGAAAAGTCAAATATGACTGAAAAATGACTGAACAACTACTTTGATTTCACCCATCTGAATTTCTATTCCAGTGAAGCAGATTTCAACCTATACATGCCTTTCAATCCCAAGGGACTCTCCTTCATGTTATCTTATAAATTCTTCCTAAGGGGAATCACATAATGTGCTAGGCATCTTTTTATGTTCTCTTGGTATCAATCAATAAAATGAATAGACTGTCTATTGTTTTTCCTTCACTTTTGCTATATAAACAGACCATCTTTTTTTTTTTTGGATCATACATTTCTTTGATGATATCTGGAATAACTAAAATCACACTAGTCTTTTGAGACACATATGTAAGCCACATATTGTTTAGTGAAGACATTTAAAATGTACTTTAAGAAGCTGCCTGTTTGGTACTGAATATTCTAGTTTTATCTCATTCATTTGATCAACACTTATGAAACTTTAGTTTATTAAAAGGAATCATCACACAGTGTTATAGTCTAAAAGGAAATTATTTTATTAATTTTTATTATTTAGTCATATTATTTAAAATAACACTTTCTAGAAGGTCATCTGAAAAATATAAAAATATATAAATATTCCCAATCCTCTCAGTGGCATTTCCCTAATGTATCAGTGATAAGAGGCAGGGTGATACAAAGCACAGAAAGCCAATCTTACAGTTATCAAGACCTAGATTCAAATCAAACCTGCAACTCATACTGACTATGTGATCATGGGAAAGCTACTTGATCTTTAAGTGTTTCAGATAACTCTCTAAAATATAAATTATAGACTAGATGCCAATGTGTATTGTTAGAAAGATTTCTCACTTAGCTCCCTATTAATAATGAAATCATAGGTCTGGTTCAAAAAACAAAAAAATAGATCAATGACAAGGAAAAATGAATGAATATAACCACAGCATAGGTAGCCATTAATAAATTCATTATTTATGAATAATTTTTCAAGGAGCACAAATCTTCAGTCAGAAACCTTTATTCTCTGAGATCTTCACAATTCAAATCTAAGCCTATTATGAATGAAAATAAGGAACATTAATCAAGTTAATGGGGTCAGAAAGGAATAGAAATCTTTGTCATTCCCTCCTGTCCCTATCTTAGCTACACAAAGAGTCAAGACAAGCCAAAACCTTCATGTACATAACCTGGGCAAAAAAAGATGGCTAGACATGAGCTGGAGAAATGTGATACTAAATATGGACTTAGTCCTTTTTAAAAGTTTTCAACCCTGGGACCTAACTAAGAGTATGTTCTTGCTAATAAAGGACCCTAAGCCCTTGACTCCCTTGCAAAAACTGTGAATCTTGAAGAATATAGTTTCCCAAGATTCTCTGGAAACTACAGTCAGGGTGAGAAAGTGGTAAGGGCACTCTTTATATTTGAGAATGCAGCTAATGCAATTTTCCATAGCTTAAATATTTCTATCTTGATCAAATATTTTATGGCTTCATAGTTGTTCCTTGTCTGGTTTTGTAAATTGTCGAGCAACTCAGTGACTAGACCTGAATTAACTTTACATGTTCCCAGTTCAGGAAATCAATCAGTCACTAAGCATTTATTAAGCACCTACTATGTGCAGGTACAAAAGTATTCCTCTCACTAATTTCTGGAATTTACAGAGAAAAGCAAAAGACAATCTCTGCTCCTAATTACCTCGAAGGCTAATGAAGGAGACAACATGAAAAAAAAGTACAAACAAGACCGATACGGGATAAATAGGAAATAATCAACAAAGAGAAAATCATAGAATTAAGAGGGACTGGAAATGAGTAGAGGCAAGTGAGTCAGTATCAATTTCCATTAAATATTTATAATATGGACTGTGATCCTTAACTCTTCTTCTTCTTCCATTAATATATCATTAACTATTGGCCACTAGAAAGACTTAAGGAGCTTTCCAAATGAAACCAAATAAAAAGTATTTCTTTTTTAAAATTAATATCTTTTGTTTTTACATCAGTATGTACTCCAAATGCACTGCCCCAACCCATAGAACCCTGTGTTATGATAAAGAAAAGCAGGTGATCAACTGTACCTTATTTTTCAACTATCTCCTGAGAGGTTGGAGGTACAGTCACCATGTATTCTCAGGGATTGGTCATTTCATTTAATTAGCATGAAGGTGACTATTAGTGTTGTTTTCATTTATACTTTTGCAATCATTTTGTGACTACAGATAGCTAGGTTTATTTCATAGTGCTTCATTTCAAACTGATTATCTTATGGTGGATTTCTTAAGAAGTAACCATTTTTCAGATTTTGTAAACTGAAAATATTCAAAACTTATTTGACATATTTTGAAAACAGAGACATCATACTTTCCCAACAATCTCAAAACCATTTTTGTTCTGAAAAATAGGACCCACACTCATACACACACACACACACACACGCACGCACGCACACACACGCACATACATACACACACACTCCTATTCCCTTTATGCCTATATCTAATCAACTCCAGACTATTGTTGGAAACTGAGGATTCTTTGTACAGTGGAGAAAAGAGGAATTTTCCAATAATACAAGTAAATCACTCAGAGCTAATTGGTAATTGACTCCAATTTTAATTTGGCATCTTCAGTGACCATATGAGCAAGCTCATTCTTCAAATCAGGCTTGTTAATAAGCATGCAAATTAAAAAAAAAATCTGTGTTCATTGATTAACTTTAAAAATGACACTTCTACAAAAAAAATGAAAGATTATCCAAGCTTATTATATATAGGATAGTGAACTCTAGCTATAAAGTATAAATTAAGATATGTTGAATTGAGCTGTTGAATGAATTTCAAAGCTCAATTTCTCCCCTTAAGGTAGGTAAATTCAGGATATTATTTCATCCAAGGCTGCTGGCTTCACACAAATTTTAAACACTGAAAAAACTGGTGTGCTGGAAGGAAATATGAGATGCCTGATTTTATTTTCCTCTTTCTGTAACTTTGACAGAAGCTAGGGATGCTTGTAACTCATGAAAAAATCTGTAAAGAACTTTTCTTCTCCTTGCTATGTTATCTGATCACCAATAGATTTTTTTTCCTCATAAAGAGATAACAAGTCTCTTGATCTATCTGCTAAAGAAAATGATAGTGGAATGGGAAAGTAAAGGAGATGAGAGAAACATTATTGGTCCTGTGGTTTTTATTTGGAGGAACAAGTTCTTAATTAAGACTAAAATATCTTCTTGATTTTTTTTTTCATTTTAATATTTTAACTGAAAATTCTGAAAATATTTAAAAAATATTTTGAAATTATATGCAACTTCTATTTTTCTTTTGATTGGTCTCTACTCCACTGTCACCAGTGACTGAATGTCACTGTCACCTGGTCAAATTAAAAAAAATTATGTTGATAAAAATTGCACTGTATAAAATATATTTTCGTCAAGATAAAAATAGAAGGGAAAATAATGGATGTTTCTCTAATGTATATTGAAGAAAAAAATGATAATGAAAAACTTTGAAGAGCTTTATCTTGGAATATTTACATATCAATGGGATCATTCAGATACTTCTTTATCTTATTCATAATTCATAAGATTATGTAGTTCAGTGGTCATGGTAAATGTTAAGGAAGCATGGTCTAAAAACTTCCACTAAATTTCATAATCTATTATTTGTAATACCATCATTAAATTCTGTTTTATTTTTATCATGAAATATCATTATCATTCATTACCTTTCACAAATATATTCTAAGTTGACTAATTTTTTTCCAAAAAGACAGCTTATGTACTACAGATGTCAAAATGAAATAATTGCTATTCCAAAAGAAACTAAATAGAAGTAATTATAGTAGAATGTTTTTATTTACTTGTAGGCTTGAGTTATTTTTTTTTTCATCTGAAAAATAAAAGAGGTTGGACTAAATTATCTCCAACATCCATTTCAGATCTTCCAGTCTACTATTTCTAATTCTAACAATATATCATTTTCTTTAATCCTCAAAGCAACTCTTTACAGTGGCAGCACAATGGATACATAATTGCACTTGATTTACCTCATTTTTCCCAACTGCAAAATAGGAATAATAACAACTACCTTCCAGTGTTGATGTGAGGATAAAATGAGATATTTGCAAACCTTACTGTGTTATGTAAAATGTGTATTACTACTCTTATTATTATTATTATTATTATTATTATTATTAACTATTATTCCCATAATATAGATAAAATGAAACTGAAACTTGGAAAGATTAAAATATTTTCCCAGAGTTACTACAGCTATAAATGTCAATAGAGACCATATGAACCAGATTTTCTTGAAAGTAAGCTCATTATTAAACTTACTATCCCATGCCATCTCAACCCTAAAGGAATAATATTCTAATAATTGAGAGATAGAGAAATGCTTTGAAAAATATGATGGTGGGGCAGCTAGGTGGCGCAGTGGATAGAGCACCAGCCCTGAAGTCAGGAGGACCTGAGTTCAAATCTGGTCTCAGACACTTAATATTCCCTAGCTGTGTGACCCTGGGCAAGTCACTTAACCCCAATTGCCTCAGCAAAAAAGCAAAAAAAAAAACAAAAAAAAAAAAGAAAGAAAAATATGATGGTACTGTAATTTTGTCCCTCTATATCATCTTCACATAATTTAAGCCATTTGTACAGAACAAATGTTTGGTTTTTGGAAGGAATTACTTATTACAAAAGTGTATAACTGTTTCTTTCATAATATATGGCATTTGTTTTGATCTATACATTTAAAAATTAGTGAAAACTTTATTATCTTTTGTTTCTATATCATCTAAATTGTCCTGAATTTTTCCCTTTCCCTTCCCAAAAGAAATTTTTTTGAAGAGGGAAAAATCAGTAAAATCTATCAAGTCATGGGAAAAAATAATCTAATAATTTAGTCACTATTCTATACTCAAGGATCCCCTACTTCTGCAAGGTATATAGAGAGTTATGTTCTCATAGTTTTTTGGGGGCTATGCTAGTTTTTTTTAATTGTATAATATTCATTTCTGAATATTTTGTAATAGTTGTTCTTTCCATTTATATTATTTTAGTCATTGTGCATAATATTTTCCTGGCTCTACTTATTTCACTTTATCCTCAGTTCATATTTCTTTCCATGCTTCTATATAGTTATGATATTTGTCATTTCTTATAGTACAATTGTCCAATACATTTTAACTTAAATGTTTGGCCTGTAATTATCTGTCAATAACCGTGAATGTTTTATTTTTTTTAACAATCTCTTAATCTTCATGGATAAATTCTTCAGCGTGGAGAATAAAAGTGGGCCAAGTAATGGAGCATGGTTTGGAAACAGCTTTTCATTAAAATAAAATCCCAAGTAAAAGTAATCCTAATGAATTTTAAAAAAATAAATTATTTTTGATTTTTTTTCTTAATCATAGTTCTCCCATGTATTCCTACCCCTCCTAAAAAGCCATTATATATATGGGATGGTTTCTTTTAGAGATTATGTCCTTTATTTAGGTAAAGATCAATATTTTGCCTCACATAACTAAGATAAACTCCAAATAGTTACATGACAAACATAAAAGGTAACATAAAAAGCACCACATAACTAAGATAAACTCCAAATAGATACATGACAAACATAAAAGGTAACATAAAAACAAATTATAGAGCAAGGAAGAAAATAACATTTCAGATCTATGGATAAGGGAAATATTCATGGACAAATGAGATAAAGAGGATTAACAAAAGATAAATTGGGCAAATTTCATTATGTAAAATTATATAAAATGTAAAAGGTTTAGCATAAACAAATCTAATGCAGTTAAAATGAGAAAGGAAACAGGTAATTAGGAAAAATTGTAGCAAGTTTTTCTGATAAAATACATAAAGATGAATCAAATTTATAATACAAAAGGCAATTTGCCAATAGATAAATGGTTAAAGAATATGAAATGATAGCTTTTTAAAAAAAATTCTATCTATCTAGTTTGTTTGTCTATCTACCTTTCTGTCTTTCTCTCTAACTGGGGACATTTTAGGAGTGACTCCATAGGCCTCTAGAGAAAAATGTAGCAATGCTGCCAGATGTTTTTGGCTCTTTTTTTTCTTTTATAAACAATTTAATTTATTTTTATTTTATTTTCAGAACTGAATTTTGTTCTTCCTTCCTCTCTCTTCCAGTTCCAATAATGAACTATTACAAATACACACATACACACACATATATATGCACACAAACACATATGTATAGTTATTTAAATCAAATACACTACATTTAGCCATGCAAAACAAATATCTTACATTAGCTATGTCAAAGAGAAAGGGAAAGGAAGAAAGAAAGGAAAGAAGGAAGGAAGGAAGGAAGGAAGGAAGGAAGGAAGGAAGGAAGGAA
>JAJPUD010021164.1:9124-23494 GCA_023553655.1 Myrmecobius fasciatus | reverse complement strand
TCCCAATTTGATGCTTCCCTCCTAATCTTGTCTGCATTGGTTTTGTTTGTACAGAAACTTTTTAACTTAATATAATCAAAATTATCTATCTGGTGTTCAATTAGGAGTTCCAGGTCTTCTTTGGACATAAATTTGTTCCACCTCCACAGGTCTGAGAGATAAACTATATTACGTTCCTCTAACTTGCTTACAAAGTCCCTCTTTATATCTAGATCATGAACCCATTTAGATCTTATCTTGGTATGTGGTGTTAGGTATGGGTCAAGCCCTAATTTCTTCCACACTAGTTTCCAATTTTCCCAGCAGTTTTTGCTGAATAGTGAGTATTTATCCCCAAAGCTGGGGTCTTTGGGTTTATCGAATACTAGATTGTTAAGGTTATTGCCTAGATTGTCCTGATATCCTATCCTGTGAAAACTTCAGTATTTAATGGGGCATATTTTGGTTTTGAGTCGATAATTATTTATCATTTGGGGAAAAGATTCCACAAAGGCTTTAAGGCACCCTCATCTGGGCCGTCCCTTGAGACTTTGTATTCAGGCAGGAGAGCTTGTCGTCCCTGGTCCTGAGGTGTGAGAAACAACTTCTTAGCATTCAGTCGTCTCTGACTCTTCGGGACCCTGTTTGGTGGGTTTTTTTGGGCCATTTACTTCTCCAGTTCATCTAACAGATGAGGAAACTGAGGCAGACAGGGTGAAGGGACTAGGCCAGACTCACCCAGCCAGTAAGTGTCTGAGGCCGGATTTGAACTCAGGCCTGTGCTAAGGGGATCTCTCTTCCTCTTTGTCAGAGAGGGGAATTTACAAGTTGACTCTAATGAGGAGTGAGTTTCATCTGCAAATAGTTGTACTCTCACTTATAAAAAATGATGGAAATGTAAAGTGGCTTAAAGATGGTGGTACATGAAGAGTATGTCTTGAGGTTGCATCTTTAAACCAAGTTAATAACGAGGTCTCAGATCAAAGAGTTCAGTCTTGCCGTAGGGATGAGTGGGTTATACAGGTCGGAGGCTTGCAACAGGCCCAGCTTTCATGTATTCACTATATGTGTGGAACCTCAAATGGGATTATTTTGAAATTCTAAATGAAAAGGTAAATGAAATATTCTTCTATTTTTCTTCATTGTTAACCGAGTAATAATAAATAAAAATAAAAAACAAGAACTTAATAATGAATAATAAATACAATAATATAAAACCAAGAATTTAGCTCTAATCTGTGATTAGTGTAATGAGATCTCCTGGGACTGTAATTTAATATCGTTCTGAGTCTGATTTCAGATACGGTTGTCCAAAGTGCCTGTTAAACCAATAATGCGTCACTCAAGGAGACAGTAGCATCTGCTGCAGTCTGAGAACTGCTAGGGGGTGGATGCCTGTGTCTGGGAAAAGTTGAGGGGAAGACCTTGGTATGGTCTTAGGTAGGAGCTTCTTGACTCAGTTGCCCCATGGTGCAGTTTCCTTTTCCCACCTGTTTAATCATGAGCCTGGCTTTTGATGCCCTGTGACTAATGTGGAACGTCACTACTTGACTGGGTCTAAATATGACTTGTACCTGGAATTAAACAGAACTGATTTTAGATTATACAGCCCTTGGGATGGCTCATGCCAGCTCAGTCTGTGCCCTTGAGGGAACAAGGCTTGATGCTGTCATCAGGCGGGTGAATTGTGGAAATCTGATTTACAGAAGTTTCTGTTGTGGTACTGAAGCCACTAGTTAGATATGATATGGAGATGTAGACAAAGTCACAAGACAAAGCTGTAGCATGAAAGTTTGCTGACTAATGGACTGGCAGGTTTTGAGAAAGCTACAGGAAAAAGCTTATTTTAAGAATTAGGACATGTATACACACACATAGATCCGTACATATACATCCACATGTATACACACATATAGATACTCAAAGGTGGGTGATTGGCTTCCAGATTTTTCTAATGATTAATTCAGACTTGGAATATGTTTCAGTAATAAGTTCTGGAAATTGCCTTAAGGATTTTTACACAGAAAATCGCATTGATAATTGTAAAAATGAAATAATTTTCCTACTTGGGAGCATTTTTTGAGACCAAAGGGCTCATTTTACAAGCCAGGCCCCTGTGGATTAAAAAAAAAATTATTTTTAGATTCTTCCTTCAGCCTGTTGATAGTGCTGTCCATATGAGGTGTAGGTTTAAGTCAAGCTAGAAACACCAGGGGGGCGTAAAACCTGAAAAAGCGCCAGGGGCCTTAGGAACTCCTGATTCGACGTCCTTCTCGTGGTTCTGTTGTTAATGGACCCAGAACCATCAGACTTGAGCTGCCTTTCACCCAGTTTTGGAGGTCGTACTGAGTCCTGGCAGATTTTAGCAGAAAGGACTCGGAACCAGCAAAGCAGAGGCCCCTCGAAGGCGTCCCGAGAATGGGACCACGGGCAGAATGTCCGAGAGAGGACGTTTCTCAGGACCGCATGAAGGATGCTGACTCGGACGCAGGGGGACGTGATGTGTTTTACACTGGTGAGCTGTGCTGTCCTGGGCTGGGCCAGAGGCTGATGGCCAGCGGTCTGAGCAGGCAACCTCCTCTCCCATTTGTTGTTCTCTTCGGTACTGATCCACGTAAGATCTCTACGGGGGTCTGGGCCCTGCTGGGGCTGGTCCGAGCCGTTCTGCAGTAAATCAATGTACTTGGAAGTGCGAGCCTCTGAGGGCTTGGAGAGGAGAGGTGGAAGCCCTGGGGGGCTTGGGAGAGCCCTCCTGGAGAATGGGGGCCCCAGAGGCCCAGGGGAAGGTCCGGGACTGAGCCAGGAGATGGATGTGTCTGTGTGAACAATACACCTGAGGGGGAGCATCCCTGGTGACATGTGGACTCCAAGTGGATCCATGAGTTTGAAAGCTAGGCTGAGCAGGCTCATTCACCACCGCTGTCTGGGAGTTTAAGCAGGAAGACCCCCGGTAGCTCCTACCTGCGTCCTCCAGGATGACAGCTGCCATCTGGCTGTGGCCCCCTGAGGTGGGGCATCGGCCTGAACTTACCTCCAAAGGGGGACAGCCGGCCCTAGAGGTCCAGGGACAGGTGAGGGCCCGCCACCCAGGACTGGCTAGCCCCAGCCTTTCTCTAGCTGGGGGCGGAGGGGTGACTTGCAGACTCTATCCAAAAAGGCCGTGCTTTGGGCTCCCTCCAGACCCGCTCCAGCTTGTCCATGGCACCTTTGTTCTGCTGCTTGCGGCCGGGCCCCAGCGGTTCCGGGGTTCTGTGATGACCTCATGTGCATGAAGCTGCATGAAGCCAGGACGGGGCCCCCAGAGCCCCAGAGGCAAGCATGACTCCCCTGAAGAAAGGGGCTGCTCCTGCAGTGGGGGTGGGGAAGGGAAGAAAGGGGAGGGGAAGGGGGGACAGCGCAGAGGATAAGGAAGGGGAGGAGGAGAGGAGGAGGGGAGGGGGACAGAGCAGAGGAGGGGGGTCAGAGGAGGGGAGGGGGACAGAGCAGAGGAGGGGGGATAGAGGAGAGGAAGGGGAAGGACCTTGAGGCCGGTGCAGTGAGAGGCTCAGTCTGCCCTCCACTGGCGGGAACCAGTGGCCCGGCAACTGACCCAAACTTACTCTTTGGACGCGATGGGGGCCCAGCACTGGGCTCTGGATGGCCCCAAGGAGCGGGGCAGGGTCTGCCTGGTTGGAAGAGGCAGCTCGGGTCCAAAGAAGGCCCTTGGTTCTGGCCCAAAGCCCGGCAGGGAGGACGGTGTTTTCTGAGCCCTCGGCCTGGGAGGGACCTTAGGGACAAAGATCCAGGACGTCAGGCCCTGCCCCTGAGGGTGACCAGCTTTGTCCAACCCTCGTCCAGGCCCTCATGACTAACCACCCCTGGTGGCGCAGAAGCCCCTGCGGTGGGGGAGCGAGCCTGGGGCTAGCCCTCCCCTCTGCCCCCCTCTGTATAAATCACGGGGTCTGGGGTTCTGGGGGTGGGAGTCTCAGGGGGCTGGTGAGGGGGGTGGGCTGGTTGGGGCCCAAGGGAGGGTCCTAGCAGGGAGCCAGAGGGTGTCGGGGGGGTGGCTTGTGGAGGCCCCCTGGGGCCTGACAGGCCCACTGAGCACAAGACCCTCCTCAGGGCCTGCTTTCTGGCCTTTCCCTGGTGCGTGGGGTCGGCCCAGTCTGCCTCGGACCTTTGTGGGGCCCACGGACCTCCCTCCGGCCCCCCCTCCCCAGGTAGATGCTGTCCTACCCCCCTTCTGACAAAGGGGGAACCAGACCCCGGAAGGGGGTGTCTTGGCCAGGGTCACAGCTGGCCCCGGGGACCCGTGGCAAGGGCATGACCCAGCTCAGTGACACCATTGCCCGTGTGAACAAAGGTCAGGGTGCGGGAGCGCCCCAAAGCCAGGGAATGGGCCCAGCCCCGATTTCCCGGCAAACCCAGAAGGTGGCGCCAGAGCCCCACGTGCTGCCCGAGCGGCCCAGCTTTCTGTGGGCGACTCTGGGGAGGGGGCAGGCGAGCGAGGGTCCGTGTCTTTGGGGCCCCCAGGGGCCAGACGTCTTCCTGAGCTCTGGGAGGCCCCTCTGGGAGCCAGAACGCCCCGGGGGGCCAGTTTGGCCAGTCCTGCGCCCTTGCCGCCGGCTCCCAGACATCCCTGCTGGGACATAGTGTGACCAACTACCCCCTGGGAGGGTGACCAGCCGGCGAACCCACGCTGCCAGGGGCAGGGGTAACCAGACCCCGCAATCAAGGGCCCGGACCTCTGATGCCCCACTGCGACGGCGGTCTCCCTCCAGGGACCCAATCGGAGAGCCACCCATTTCTAGGCCAGCCCCAGGCAGCCACATGCACCCCCCAGCTGCTCAGCACCCTGCCTCCCCCACAGTACATTGCTAGCACATAGTAGGTGCTCAGTGTTGGCTGAATGACTGGAAAAGGCCTGTCAATTGACTGCGGAGCCTGAGATGGTGAAGGGCAGAAGTCCTGGGGCGTCCCTGGCCCTCCTCTCCCAGGCAGGGCTCTGGCAACCCTTTTGCTAGTGTGGGCCGGCCATTGCCCTGCGGGCTGTCCTGTGGGAGGACGGCCTAGGGCCTGACTGCCATCCTGACGGCCATATTGCACCTGAACCCCACTCTAGATTTGTGTGACCCGGCTAAGTCCTAGAGAGTTGCCTGAAGGGGCTTTCTCTGCTCTTGGTCAGTCAGCCCCAAGCACTTATTAAATGCTTACTGGATGCCGGGCTCTGTGCTAAGCCCGAATATATGGCCCCTGCTGAGTTCACCTTCTGGTGGGGGGGCATACGAGAGCGCAAGTGGGAGTTCCACTGGGGCAGGAAAGCTTGGGGGGCGCTGGGGAACACCCACAAAGTCCTCCAGCAGCAAACAAATCTTGAAGGAGACCAGGGAGGCCCAGGAGGCAGATGGGGACCGTGGGCCAGTCGGGCTCTGTGGAGGGCAATGAGGAGCCCAGAGAACAGGGAACGTGGGCAGCGGGGCGGGCTGCTTTACGCTACTCGAATGCCCCAGTGTGCCAGCGTCTAGGCCCTCGGGTGACGCAGTGGGAGTATTTGCAGAATCCCCAGGCCGCAGAGCCGGGTCTCTGCTTGAAGAGCGCCAAGGATGGGGAGCTCAGCACCGCCCATTCCGCTTGGGACTGTGGAGGCCGGCCTCCAGCTCCTGGGACTTGTGTCCGGCTAAATGGTCTTAGTGCGCAGGCGCACTCGAGGGTGGGGCAGCGCCCAAGCTGGGGGGAGTCGGGGGGGGGAGCCCTTCTTGTGGCTCCTCCTCCTCTGGAGAGGCCCCCGCCGTTGTGGGAAGGGCCTTCGCCTGCGTCCTTGCTAACTCTGAGAGGCAAGCACAGGCTCAGGTGCTGTGTTCCCGGGGGGGGGGGGTACTTCCTCGGAGACTCGGGGGCGCGCCCCAGCCGGCCCGCGGGTGCAGAAAGGGGGCGCTCTGTCCGCCCTGCTGGGGGGGTGCTCGGAGAAGTGGCGACCAGCGCTCTCTGCGGCAGAGGGACCTCTTCCCCAGCGTCATCCCGAAGTGGTAGAGTCAGGGGTGGTCCCAGAACGGGGGCGTCCCAGACGTGGGAGAGGGGAGCCTTCCAGGGAGGAAACCCGGGGCCTCGGGAGCGGGGCGCGCCCCGGTTCTGCAGCTCCCGCGAGAGCCTGATTCCTTGGCAGGGTGGCGCAGACCCAGAATTTTGCCCAAGCTTGGACACCCTTCTCCCCCCCTCTCAGGCGAGAGCATGAGATGAACGAGTCCGTGGGGCATTGCACTGCGCTCTGCGCCAGGACCCCCCGTGGCTCTGCGGGTGACTGGTCGGAGCAGGAGAGGAAGAACCCCAGGGGTTGCCTCCTCCAACGGACCGGCCAGGACTCGAACCTGCGCTTTCCTTCTCTCTGGGGCTGTCTACCTTAGGAATCATGAAGGACAGGGTCCTTCATTTGTTAGGTTCATTAAGTACATTTTGGGTCCAGAAGCCCTTTGGTTTTCCTGGGTGGGGAGGCCCTCACTGGGACTATGGTCTATAACTAGTCCGGCTCTTGGCTCCCCCCCCCTTTCCCAGCAAGCTCTCGGCTTGGCACTAGGTGGCAATGCAGGGAAACGGATTGGGTGGGCAAGCAGAGCAACCACCACCAAGGAGGAGCAGATGGGGGCCGGAGGTGGGAGCCACAGGCCGAGGCTATGGGGAGGGGGTGAGGAAACGCAGAAGGCCCCTGGGGGGGCTGGGGGGGATCTTTAGAGAGATCCCTGGGGAACCAGTTGTTTCTCTCTTTGCCCTCAGCTCCATGGAAAGTGGGGTTTCATTACTGCAAAGGTTGGGAGGGGCGTATAGTCTCAGTCCTGAGGAGTCACGCTGGGGTAGGGGCAGGTGTGGGTGGGGTCAAGCTGGGGGGGAGGCAGGTGGGGGTGGGCATTACACAGACAGGGCTCATTGGTTAGAATCACAACTGTGTGAACCTCGCTGAGAGCCTCTCCAGAACCCCCAAAGCTCCTGCCAAAGACGACTATTCCCTGGGCACAGGTGGGGCCCTGCCCATCAAGCCCCCTCGGGGAGCAGCTGGGAGCCTCCCAACCTCATCCCTTCGCCTTCTAGTCCTTGCTTGGTTCCAGTCCCAGG
This sequence comes from Myrmecobius fasciatus, assembly GCA_023553655.1. Taxonomy (NCBI): domain Eukaryota; kingdom Metazoa; phylum Chordata; class Mammalia; order Dasyuromorphia; family Myrmecobiidae; genus Myrmecobius; species Myrmecobius fasciatus. Next base: position 16,432 of record JAJPUD010021164.1, on the reverse strand, counting down.
GGTGGCTTGGGTGCAGAGCGAGAGGAACTGGTGATTTCGGTGGTTCTGAGCCAGAGGTGCTCCGTTTGCATCCAAAGGACTCCGCCCTCCAGCCTAGAACATGGCGAGCTGGGGTGGGTGTAGAAGAAGGGCTGAGCCAGATAAAGTCCTGGAGCCAGAACACTCACCTGACCAAGAGGCTCCCCTCCCCACAGCCAAACTGGCCTTGACCCCTGGTCTTCCCAAGTACAACTCCGCCCTCAATCCATGGCAACAGGCCCTCTCCCTGTCCCTCATTTCTGACCATTCCTCCCCTTCATTCCCTGTGGTCTCCTGGCCACTCCCGGTTCTCCTGCCACGGAAATCCAGCTCCCCTCCTCTGGGACTCTACCCTGGCTGACTCCCACCCCTGCGATGCCCTTCCTCCTTATCTCAGCCTCCTGCCTCCTCTAGGACCGATCCCCACCTTTCCCCCCTACCTCTCCCACCCTGCCCCCAGCAAGCTCCTTGGGGGCAAGGACCTCTGCTTCGTCCACAATCTTGAATCGGATGCAGCACAAGCCAATGCAACCCTCAGCTGCAGCACAAGGGCACCATCATTTTCAGCAAGTCCTTCCAGCTTTCTGGAGGTTCTACTCGCAAGGACTATAGCAGAATGAATTAACGAGCGTTGATTTAATTAATGACTGCACTAATATGCCTGGGTAAATAAGACTCTATGAAGATGCTAAGAGGCTAGAAAATTTATTGAGGAAATTAAGTGGTCGTCTTAAATCACCGCGCTTCCAAATAAACGTGGGGCCCAAATGATCTTTTCTTTTCAACATTAGGATGCATGAATATCTTGGTTTAAAACCAGCCAAATAGAGCATTCAGCCAATTACCCAAATGAGCTCAGGGCCCCTTTCTGACACCCACGCCCACTTTCAGAGCCCATCCCAGGAAGGAAGCTTTCTACTACTTTTTAGCCAAGATCTAGATTAGAGACATCTAGAGCCCCCACCAGTGGGTTCCCCATTATCACTCCAATGAACTCTATTAATAACTTGCAGAAAGGGGATGAACTGAGAGTGCATGACAAGAACAGCTGTTATGAAACAGGCCCTCCAAATCTGAGGGTGCATACTCCCCTTGCGCGCATCAAGTTCCTGGGAAGAAAGGGCTCACACTTAAAAATATGGTGGAAGTGAGGGGCACATGTAGAGAGCTAAAGCCTCAGTTAATTCACTTTCCCTTTGTGGGATAGGGCAACATCAGGGAAGGCTTCCTGGAGGAGGTGAGTCTAGTGGCCTTTGGAAAAAGGGGATGTAGATAGGTTGAGGGAGGATGCAGTAGACATGTTGAGTTTGACATCCAGTTTGAAATGTCCAGTAGGCAGCTAGTGACATGGTACAGAATTGGGAGATATCCAGGTTGCATCCTTAAGTCCTTAAGAGACATTTGCAAATCCATGGGAACCAATGGGATCATGAAGTGAAAGACTGGAACCCCTGAGCTCAAAAAAGAGATTTCTGTGACCCATTTAGAAGGTTCAGCAACGGGAGGAAGTCCCTTACAAGAAGGAACCCTTGGGGGCACTGCCCATTCCCAGGAGCCCTAACCAAGATGTGTGGTTTTGTGGTGGTAAATCCTGGTGAGCTTTGCACCTCCTCCCTAAATGGTAACACTTGGGAGCCCATTGTCCCCTTTGAGGCATCTGGAAGCAATGGGGCTGATGGCTACCTGGAGGAGTCCTCCTTTGTTAAAAGCCCTAAAGGACCAGATTGAATGGAGGCCGGGCCCATGCTTTAGGAAAGTCCCTTTAGTGGCTGAATGGAGAATGGACTGAAATGGGGAGGGGGGCGGAGCTACTGCAATAGTCCAGGGGTGGGTGGTGATGAGGGTCTGCACCGGGCATGGGCAGTGCCAGGGGGGAGGAGGGGGCATCTTTGAGGTGCAAAAGTGAAACTGGCAGACTTGAGCTCCATATTGGATATGTGCAGGCAAAATGAACAGGCTGGGGAGACCCTTAGGTTGGGCACCCGAAGCACTGGGAGGGGGATTGTCCCTGGAAGGAATAGGCAATGTAGGAGTGGGGGAGGGCCGAGGGGGAAAGAGAACGAGCCCCCCCCGTGGACCCGGTGAGCTTCCCCAGTGTGAGATGCTGAAAGGCAGCAGGAGATTTAAGATGGGAGATCAGGGAGCAGAGAGGTGGGGCTGGGTGCTTCCATTTGAGCCCCTTCAGCTTCGAGCCACTAATTAAGTCAGGGAAGGAGGCTGAGGTCCCCAAGTAGGACAGAGGGACATGAGGAGAGGACGCCTCCAGTTAGAGACTCAGGCCAGCGCCATGAAGGAGTGAGGGTCGGCCCCATAAAATAGGAGGCAGGGTCTCCGCTGAGAGCGTGGAGGGGAAGCCCTGAGGGGCTTGAGGCCGGAGGCAGAGATCTGGGCCAAGGAGGGAGACAGGGCAGGACTGCCAAGTTGGCAGGGAGCCCCCTCGAGGGGCTTTTCTGGCTTTGTCCACCTTTGGGCAGCAGCACTGGATGGGAATGAAGGTGATGAAGAGGCTGAGACAGAGCAGCGGTGCTGTAAGTGACCGGGCAGCCCTTCAGCACCACGGACATCTCCCCCCTTTATGCAGAACCCTAGCATCTGGGGGTTCTAAGCCCGGCAAGATTGCCTGTTCCCGGACATGTGGCCAGTGTAGCCAGGGCGGAACCAGGGACAGATCCCGAGGTTAGGGTTTGAGGTCCGCCCCAAGGCAGGAGCTACCAATGCAACCTGCCCCCATGGCTCCCCCGCGGTGGAGGGTGGGCTTTTCAGGGACGACGGAAGCCCCCAAACTTCTCCCCAGTTGTTGGACCCACGGTCCCGAGAGGCGAGATTGGGATTTTGCTCTTGTTCCATTCGTCCTTTCCGGGTCGAAGTCCGGGGAATGGAGTCCTCCACTTGGGAGCTCTGGTCACAGGCTTAGACTCCTGGGACTCAGAAATCTGAGCCAGGGATTCGGGCTGGTCCAGCAGGGAAGCCCCGAAGAGAAAGAGTCCATCGAGAAAGCTAGCTGGCTGGGCTAGCCTTGGACTTGAACCTGATGGGACTAATGCCATGGGGATCTGAGCTACCGTCAGACAAATCCTTCGCCCTCCCCAGAAACTAGGGACTTTTGTTCCCGGGCCATTGGGAGGACTTTTGTCTGCCGGTGCCGAAGCAAATATTCCTTCCTAAAAGAGATTTCTTTTTTGGGCAAGACAATTGGGGTTAAGTGACTTGCCCAGGGCCACACGGACAGGAAGTGTGAAGTGTCTGAGGCCGGATTTGCACTCAGGCCCTCCTGACTGCAGGGTTCCGGCTTCCCCTTGGGCAGCATGATTTGAATTTGCCCAGCAGGGTTCTAGTTACCTCCTGCACCCATATGACTTTGGACAGTGTGGCCCTGAATGCTTGGCGACCACTTCATGGGCACCCACCTCTGTCTGACTCAGGCATAGACCCTCGCCCTGGCCTGGAGAGCCCTCCTCCCCACCCAAGTCCTTCTGGCTTCTCGGCCGGGCTCCTTCAGAGAAGGGTGGGCAAGTTGTGTCCCCTTCACATTGCAGGGGAGCACCTTGCCCTTTCCCTCTCTCTGCCCCGCAGGGCATGGCAGAGCTCCTGGCACTTGGCGGGTGGTGAGTGACCCGAGAAGAGAGGGCTCCTCGGGGGCTCCTCCGGCACCGCTGGCTGCGCACCGGCCGCTTCCTGCTGATGCTGGAGGAGGGAGGCTGACCTGCCTCCCCTCCCCCTCTGAAAGTGGGCCTCCGAATTAGGGCAGCTTTAAATAGCGCTGGCTGTTAAAATCTGCTGACGCGGCGGCCCCGGACCGGCCCGCAGTCTCAGCACGCTTCTGCCTCTGGGAAGTTGCCATTGTCACTGTCACTGTCACTCAGGGATCTCGGAACTCCCGGCACTAAAAATACGGCTCCAAAGTGCTGAGCCAGGGGCCGGGCCTAGTCGGGGAAAGGCCGGAGAGCCTGGTGGTCGGGAGCTGTCCCGGGGACCCACAGGCTGCCCGCCTGCCCCCATGGTTGGGGTGAGGGCCGGCGAAGAGGGGGCTGCAAGAGGGAGTGCTCCCCTCCGAAGCAGGGCTTGCCTTCCGTCAGGGACACGGTGACCTGGAACTAGGGCAAGGCAAGGCTTGGGGTTCCGGTTGTCAGGGCAGGAGACCCTGGGCGTGAAATTAGCCGTCCTTCTGCCAGGGCTCAGAGGCCGGGGAGGGGGTGCCTCTGCCATTGTCGCTGTGACCTGGGACAAATGGAGGTTCCCGGGCGCTGCCATCCCTCCAGTCTGGCTCCCCAGCTCCCGAGGAGCATGGGGGCTCTGAGAGGGGGCAGGCACCTGGAACAAGGCTCCCCTCAGAGCAGGGACTTTCCCCTGCCCAAGTTTCTGCCCAAGGCACCCCCCCCCCCAGGGCGAGCCTCCTCCGCCCTCAGTCAGACCTGACTCCTCTGCCCCCACAGCATCTCCAGAACACCTCCTCCTTCCCCCTGCTCCCACGGCCGCCCCCTCACTGCCCTAGAACCCACGGGCCTGGGGGCAGGATGACCTGAGTTCGAATCCTGCCACAAGCACTTCCACGCTGGGCGACGGCAGGCAAGCCCCTCGAGCCTGCTTGTCTCAGTTTCCTCACCTGTAAGGGGATCTGGAGAAGGATATGGCCACCAGGCCCACGTCTCTGCCAAGAGACCCCCGACTGGAGAGTCAGGGCAGAAATGGCACCGCAGCATCAACAGCACGCCCTGCTGTCTGCAGCAAATGAGAGAGCAAAGTGCCTGGTACACAGTAGGCACTCCATAAATGCTCGTTCCAATGATAATGATGCTGATGCCCATGATACCCCGGCAGGCCCTGTGCTGAGTGCTGAGGCTGCAAAGTGAAACAGTCCCTGCCCTTGGGGGGCTTATATTCTGGGGGGTCCAGAAAGCAGGGGGTGCCTGCATGGTGCTGAGAGGGAGAGGAAAGGGATGGAGTGCCAGAGGCTTGGGCATGATGAGCAGAAAGCTTCTCTGTGAGAGTGGGGGGGCCCAGGGGGTTCAGATTCTGGGTTCTAGTGTTTGATATCGGGGGCGGATGGGGGCTAGTGGGCAGTGACACTAGGGGCCCCCATCCTTCAGGATCGCCCGTGAAACCTTGAGGGGAGCGTGAGCCACGTGTCCTCTGCCAGACCTGACTGGCCAGTGCAAGGTGACATGGGCCAGGACCAGGAAGCACCAGGGAGACGCTGCTCTGTCCATGGTACTGGCAGCTGCCCCTTGGCAGGGACTCCCCAGGCTCTCAGGTTGGGGGGCAATGCCATGAGCCAGGCTGGCCATTATCCTCTGTTTCTAATGGGCGCTGCCCCTCGTGACCTTGGCAGGGACTCCCCAGGCTCTCAGGTTGGGGGGCAGTGCCATGAGCCAGGCTGGCCATTATCCTCTGTTTCTAATGGGCGCTGCCCCTTGTGACCTTGGCAGGGACTCCCCAGGCTCTCAGGTTGGGGGGCAGTGCTATGAGCCAGGCTGGCCATTATCCTCTGTTTCTAATGGGCAGCTGCCCCCTGTGCCCTTGGCAGGGACTCTGTTTCTAATGGGCAGTGCCATGAGCCAGGTTGACCATGATCCTCTGTTTCTAATGGGCGCTGGCCCTCACTGGTCCCCAGCCCTGGTTCTGGGACAATAGAGATGGCACTGGGGGGCTCAGGTCGCCTGCCCCGAGGCTCATGGACCCATGCCCTGTGTCTGCTTGGCTCACGTCCCCCTTCCCCTCCCCCATGGTTCCTCCTTACTCAGGATCTCACCTTCAGTCCGTGGCCTTTGTTCTTAGCGGGAAAACTGGGGCAAAAAGGAAGTGGCAGCTGGGGGAGACTGAGGCTAAGGTGGCTTGGGGCTGGGAACACCTCAGGCTCCCCTTCTCAGCTGGCCAGAAGAGTGGGACGGCAGACGGTCCCTCTGCCTGGGTGGGAGGGGGGCGAGCTCTCAGTGCTGGGAGTGGGGGGCCTCGAGACTGAATTCTGGCCCTGCTGGTGTAGAAGTCAGGAGGAGACTGGTCACACATGTGCCCATTGCTCAGATTTTGTGATTCCAAGGAGGAGGGAGGTGCTGCCATTGGTGAACATTCTGGCTACTGTGATCATTACAGAGGAGAGCCTTGCGGTCCAGCCTGACCCCAGGCCAGGGCCCTGCCCATCCCCTCCTCACTCTTGAAGGCTGACAGCCAGGCCTGCGGACTCTGTGCTTTCCGCCGGTGCCTTTGAGGGGGGGCCGGGGCCCGGGGGGCCTGCGTCACCCACTTTCCTTTGCTCCCACTCTTCCTCTCCCTTTCCTTTCTCCCTTCATCTCCTGTCTGCCCCTCCCACTTTCAAGCTCTGCTAGGGCCTCCGGGGGGAGATGGGGAGACCCCTCAGGTCTCTGCTCCTTTGGGCCCCGGAGCCCCCCTGGGGGGTGGGAGGCCACCCACAGAGTCGGCACAGATGGTGAAAGGTGGGAAGCCCGAGGGGCCGTGGGAAGATGGGGGCTCCGGTGCGCCCTTGAGGGGCCGTGCATCGGCCCACCGGGCTGGATTTCAGCTTGGAATTGTGGAAGAAAACCCACTAACCGTCCCTGGCCTTTGACTCCGTGATGCTCCCTGTGGGAGGGAAGAACTGGAGGCAGGGAGGCGCCCCGCGACTGGGGGATGCTTGAAAAAGCCCCAGCGCACAAAGGCCCCGAAATATTATCGCAAGAAAGAAAGGTGAGAAAGATCGGGGGCACAGAGCAGCGTGGGCAGCCCTTTACAAGTGAGAAAGGGGGGACGAGAGGCCCAGAGACTCCGCCAGGGGAAGAGACGACTCTGAGCAAGGGACGGGAAAACCCAGGAAGGTCCAAGGAACAGGCCACATCTTCCGGCAGAGCGAGCCGTCCCCCGGACGCAGTGCCGGGCGACTTTCCTTCGGCACAAGAAAGCTTTGATCTGAAGGGAGAGGGGTGGGGGGTGGGGGGGATGGGCAGGCTCTCCCACAGAAAGATAAAAGGCACCAAAAAGGAATTTTACAAAGCGTTTGAGGCCACGGGACGCCACTTGTGCTTTCTCTGGAGTCTGAAGTCTATTCTCCAAAAATCGGGACGGGGTCAGACTGTCCTCCAGGAAGCCCTACTCTAAGGTCTTATTGGGGGGAAGCCCTGTTCTAAGGTCTTATTGGGGGGGAAGCCCTGTTCTAAGGTCTTATGGGGGGGAGCCCTGTTCTAAGGTCTTATTGGGGGGGAAGCCCTGTTCTAAGGTCTTTTTGGGGGGGAAGCCCTGTTCTAAGGTCTTTTTGGGGGGAAGCCCTGTTCTAAGGTCTTATGGGGGGAAGCCCTGTTC
>JAJPUD010021163.1:0-10594 GCA_023553655.1 Myrmecobius fasciatus | reverse complement strand
TTTAGTATTGATATTGCTTCATTATCTATGGTACCCCTTAGGAAGATATAATTTCCTTCCTTGTCTCTTTTAATTAAGTCTATCTTTGCTTTTACTTGGTCTGAGACCAGGATTGCTACCCCTGCTTTTTTTTTTGTTCACCTGAAGCATACTAGATTCTGCTCCAGCATTTTACCTTCACCCTGTATGTATCTCTATGTTTTAGATGTGTTTCTTGTATACAACATATTGTTGGATTCTGGTTTTTAATCCAGTCTGCTATCTGCTTCTGCTTTAAGGGAGAGTTCATTCCATTCATATTCACAGTTAAAATAACTAATTCTGTATTTCCTCCCATCTTATTTACCCTAGCTTATGCTTTTCTCTTTCTTGTCCCCTTTCCCTCCTTCCTATTATTTTGCTTTTGATAACCACTTCCCTCAAACAATCCTTCCCCTTTAGATCCCCACCCACCCCCTTTTTCCCCCTTTCCCTACTGTTTCCTTATAAGTACATCTATTGTTCCCTCAGAGCCAAATCTAATGAGGTGGAGATTAATCCAATTCTCATTCCCCTCCCTTTTTTCCCCTCAATCATTATAGGTTTTTTTTGCCTCTACATGTGATGTAATTTCCCTTATTTTACCTCCTTTTCCTCTTCTTCCAGTGTTATCCCTTTTCTACCTCTAATTTCTTTTTTTTATCATAATAATCATAAAATCACAATAATCATATCATAATAATCATAAAATTGCAGTAATCATATTATAATCATAATGTAATAATAGATTCATAAAATCAACCCTCATTCTATAAGTATCTATAACATAAATATAGTTCTCAATAGTTTTGTTTTTTTTTTCCTTGTTACCTTTTTGTTTCTCTTGTGTTCTGTGTTTGTAGATCAAATTTTTTGTTCAGTTCTGGTCTTTTCAGTAGAAATAGGTGAAATTCTCCTATATCACTGAATGACCATCTTCTTCCCTGGAAGATAATGTTCATTCTAGCTGGGTAACTTATTCTTGGCTGTAATCCAAGTTCCTTTGCCCTTCAGAATATCTGATTCCAGGCCCTTCGATCCTTCAAAGTAGAAGCTGCTAGGTCCTGTGTGATCCTAATTGTGGCTCCCCGATATTTAAATTGTTTCTTTCTGGCTTCTCGTAATATCTTTTCCTTGATATGATAGTTCTGGATTTTAGCCACAATATTTCTGGGGGACTTAATTTTTGGGTTTCTTTCAGGAGGTGATCGGTGGATTGTTTCAAGGAGTAAAAATACTTCTGGGTCTAAGATATCAGGGCAGTTTTCTTTTATGATTTCCTGGAAGATAGTGTCTAGGTTCTTTTTTTCATCATGGCTTTCAGGAAGCCCTATAATCCTTAGATTGTCTCTCCTAGATCTATTTTCCAGGTCAGTTGTTTTTCTTAGGAGATATTTCATGTTTTTCTCTATCTTTTCATTTTTTTGTTTTTGTTGACTGATTCTTGAAGTCTTGATGAGTCATTCATTTCCAATTGTTTGATTCTAATTTTTAGTGCCTTATTTTCTTCAGTTACTGTTTTTAGTTCCTTTTGCAATTGACCAATTACATTTTTTTGTTCATTGCATTCTTTTTCCATTTTTCTATTTTATTTTGCAGTGATCTCATTTCATTTCCCCATGTTTCTTCTAACTCTCTTTTAAGATTTTTTATGTAATCTTCAAAGAAAGCCTTGTGACATGGAGACCAGTTTATGTCTCTCTTTGGGGCTTTTTCTGGAGTTGCTTTACCTTTAGGGGCCTCAGGATTTGAGGTCTCTTCTTCCCTCTCTCCATAAAAGTTGTCTATGGTGAGAGCTCTTTTTGGTTTTTTATTCATTTTTTTTTTTTTTTTAAAGTGTGAGGTCTATTTAGGGCAAAGGTGGGACAGCTGCTTTAATTTGCCCTGGGGCAGTTCTGCTGATTGAGTTATTTCAGGAACTGGGCAGCTCTGCTGATTGAATTATGTCAGGTGCTGGGCAGTTCTGCTTTAGTTCACCCTGGGGCAGTTCTGCTGATTGAATTATTTCAGGTACTGGGTAGCTCTGCTGATTGAATTATTTCTGATGCTGATCAGTCCTGTTGATTGATTGATCACCCTAGGGTGTTGTGTAATGGCAGCTAGGTCCGATGCTCATCAGGGGTTCAGTGGTTCACAATCTACCCCCACAAAAGGCAGACCCCCCAAACCACCTGCCCACAATCAGGACATTTTGGCCCAAGAGGCCCCCAGAAGACTCCCAGGTGTGTGAAAAGCACAACGCTCCCACTCCTGTTCCAACTCCTGTTCCAGCTCCCTGCTACAGCTCCCTGCCTTGGTCTCCCTGTGCTGCAGTCTGGGTTCAGCAGTCCACCCTCCCTGCCCAATTAAAACAGACCTGTTTTGAGGTTCTTCCAGAGTATCTTCTTCTAGAATTGTGTTGTCCTCCAGATATTGTGGATTTTTTTTGCTTCAAAATCAGTCTGGAGGCTTCATATGTTGTTGGTTTGAGGGAAGGTTAGAGGAGGTTACAGAGAGACTCCTGTCTGATCTCCGCCACCATGGCTCCACCCCCGGAAGGAGAGTTATTAGGTTTCAATATTTAACATGATCATCATCTTCAACAACAACAACAATTACAAATAAAACCCTACTAAAATCTATAAAGAAGTCTGGCAGAAAGTAGGTATATACAACATTTACACCTATACTAAGATAAGTTCTAAGTAAATATATACAAAGACATATAAATATACATTCATGCAACATACACGTGCATAAATAAAAATATTAATACATACAAATATGTAAACATATATAGATGTATAATCATGTCTTAAAATGAAATAGTGAAATAAAAAGAAAAATATCTTTCATAGTCATTGATAGAAAAAAAGTTCAAGAATAAGGATAACAATAAAAAAGAAAACAATTTAAAATAGGCATTAAAAAAATAAAAGGAAAATAAAAAGAAAAGCAAGCCACACAGAACAGAAATTTACAATTTCATTTCTTTTCTTTCTTTTTTTTTTTTTGTGAGGCAATTGAGGTTAAGTGACTTGCCCAGGATCACACAGCTAGAAAGTATTATGTGTCTGAGTCCAGATTTGAACTCAGGTCCTCCTGACTTCAGAGCTAGTGCTCTATTCACTGCACCACTTAGCTGCCCTGAGATTTATAATTTCATAAAATAATTTTTTTTCCTATTCTACTGTGGCTATGGGAAAGTTCATTTTATTTCATATTTGTCAAACTGAGAATAAAAAAGAAAACAATTTAAATAAATATAAAAGATAAATAAAATAAAATAAAAAGGTGCAAGTGACAATCATTTGGTAGATCTTTTAGTTAAATTTAAATATGAATATTCATCTGTAAATCATCTGTTTTTTGATGAAGAACTCATAGAGAAATTCAATGAATTAATGACTAAAGTTATTTTGTTAATTTTATATGCTGCCAAATAATTTTCTTATTGGATCTTCAAATAAGACATCTCAAAAAATTGCTGTGGGTTCTTCATAAACCTCAAATCAAGTTAAGCTGAGAGAACCAACCCTTCTCAGAAATGAAGTGCTCATGCTTCTCATGAAGATCTTTATACATGAATTTGGAAACCTCAAGACAGCTGTGCTTGGCTTAGAAAATAAGAAGCTCCCTCACTCCTTTGGGTACATAATTCTACTAAATTATAAAGCAAGACCCCTCATCATTCTGCTCAAACTCATACTATTTATTTATGATGTGAGATGAAAGACTGCAGTTACTTTTCTATTGTTGGAATAGCTTCACTCAAGGCTAAAAATATTGATTTTGAAGAATACTTGTGAGGTAAATAAATAAATCATGATTTTCTTTTCTCTCTTTTATGGATGAAGGAAATAGAGGCAATGTTATAGGCAGCAGGAAATGAGATTGTAGATAGGGAGGTATTAAAAATAAGTGGAAAAGTGATGATGACAGAGGAAGTAATCAATTGGAGAAGATGGCATGGAATAGGATCTCACTTATATTCATCTTTGAGACCTCAGTGTTATGCCAGTGTGTCTGTGATCTCAGGAGGAGTTAGGTGATACAGTGAATAGAGTGCTAGGCCTGAAATCAGGAATATTTATCTTTCTGTATTCAAATCTGACCTCAGATATATTTATCCATTGTTTGATCCTGAGCGAGGCACTTAATCCTGTTTGCCTCAGTTTTCTTATCTGTAAAATGAGTTGAAGAAGGAAATGGCAAACTGTACCAGTATCTTTACCAAGAAAATCCCAATGGGACTATAGAAAAGTCAAATATGACTGAAAAATGACTGAACAACTACTTTGATTTCACCCATCTGAATTTCTATTCCAGTGAAGCAGATTTCAACCTATACATGCCTTTCAATCCCAAGGGACTCTCCTTCATGTTATCTTATAAATTCTTCCTAAGGGGAATCACATAATGTGCTAGGCATCTTTTTATGTTCTCTTGGTATCAATCAATAAAATGAATAGACTGTCTATTGTTTTTCCTTCACTTTTGCTATATAAACAGACCATCTTTTTTTTTTTTTGGATCATACATTTCTTTGATGATATCTGGAATAACTAAAATCACACTAGTCTTTTGAGACACATATGTAAGCCACATATTGTTTAGTGAAGACATTTAAAATGTACTTTAAGAAGCTGCCTGTTTGGTACTGAATATTCTAGTTTTATCTCATTCATTTGATCAACACTTATGAAACTTTAGTTTATTAAAAGGAATCATCACACAGTGTTATAGTCTAAAAGGAAATTATTTTATTAATTTTTATTATTTAGTCATATTATTTAAAATAACACTTTCTAGAAGGTCATCTGAAAAATATAAAAATATATAAATATTCCCAATCCTCTCAGTGGCATTTCCCTAATGTATCAGTGATAAGAGGCAGGGTGATACAAAGCACAGAAAGCCAATCTTACAGTTATCAAGACCTAGATTCAAATCAAACCTGCAACTCATACTGACTATGTGATCATGGGAAAGCTACTTGATCTTTAAGTGTTTCAGATAACTCTCTAAAATATAAATTATAGACTAGATGCCAATGTGTATTGTTAGAAAGATTTCTCACTTAGCTCCCTATTAATAATGAAATCATAGGTCTGGTTCAAAAAACAAAAAAATAGATCAATGACAAGGAAAAATGAATGAATATAACCACAGCATAGGTAGCCATTAATAAATTCATTATTTATGAATAATTTTTCAAGGAGCACAAATCTTCAGTCAGAAACCTTTATTCTCTGAGATCTTCACAATTCAAATCTAAGCCTATTATGAATGAAAATAAGGAACATTAATCAAGTTAATGGGGTCAGAAAGGAATAGAAATCTTTGTCATTCCCTCCTGTCCCTATCTTAGCTACACAAAGAGTCAAGACAAGCCAAAACCTTCATGTACATAACCTGGGCAAAAAAAGATGGCTAGACATGAGCTGGAGAAATGTGATACTAAATATGGACTTAGTCCTTTTTAAAAGTTTTCAACCCTGGGACCTAACTAAGAGTATGTTCTTGCTAATAAAGGACCCTAAGCCCTTGACTCCCTTGCAAAAACTGTGAATCTTGAAGAATATAGTTTCCCAAGATTCTCTGGAAACTACAGTCAGGGTGAGAAAGTGGTAAGGGCACTCTTTATATTTGAGAATGCAGCTAATGCAATTTTCCATAGCTTAAATATTTCTATCTTGATCAAATATTTTATGGCTTCATAGTTGTTCCTTGTCTGGTTTTGTAAATTGTCGAGCAACTCAGTGACTAGACCTGAATTAACTTTACATGTTCCCAGTTCAGGAAATCAATCAGTCACTAAGCATTTATTAAGCACCTACTATGTGCAGGTACAAAAGTATTCCTCTCACTAATTTCTGGAATTTACAGAGAAAAGCAAAAGACAATCTCTGCTCCTAATTACCTCGAAGGCTAATGAAGGAGACAACATGAAAAAAAAGTACAAACAAGACCGATACGGGATAAATAGGAAATAATCAACAAAGAGAAAATCATAGAATTAAGAGGGACTGGAAATGAGTAGAGGCAAGTGAGTCAGTATCAATTTCCATTAAATATTTATAATATGGACTGTGATCCTTAACTCTTCTTCTTCTTCCATTAATATATCATTAACTATTGGCCACTAGAAAGACTTAAGGAGCTTTCCAAATGAAACCAAATAAAAAGTATTTCTTTTTTAAAATTAATATCTTTTGTTTTTACATCAGTATGTACTCCAAATGCACTGCCCCAACCCATAGAACCCTGTGTTATGATAAAGAAAAGCAGGTGATCAACTGTACCTTATTTTTCAACTATCTCCTGAGAGGTTGGAGGTACAGTCACCATGTATTCTCAGGGATTGGTCATTTCATTTAATTAGCATGAAGGTGACTATTAGTGTTGTTTTCATTTATACTTTTGCAATCATTTTGTGACTACAGATAGCTAGGTTTATTTCATAGTGCTTCATTTCAAACTGATTATCTTATGGTGGATTTCTTAAGAAGTAACCATTTTTCAGATTTTGTAAACTGAAAATATTCAAAACTTATTTGACATATTTTGAAAACAGAGACATCATACTTTCCCAACAATCTCAAAACCATTTTTGTTCTGAAAAATAGGACCCACACTCATACACACACACACACACACACGCACGCACGCACACACACGCACATACATACACACACACTCCTATTCCCTTTATGCCTATATCTAATCAACTCCAGACTATTGTTGGAAACTGAGGATTCTTTGTACAGTGGAGAAAAGAGGAATTTTCCAATAATACAAGTAAATCACTCAGAGCTAATTGGTAATTGACTCCAATTTTAATTTGGCATCTTCAGTGACCATATGAGCAAGCTCATTCTTCAAATCAGGCTTGTTAATAAGCATGCAAATTAAAAAAAAAATCTGTGTTCATTGATTAACTTTAAAAATGACACTTCTACAAAAAAAATGAAAGATTATCCAAGCTTATTATATATAGGATAGTGAACTCTAGCTATAAAGTATAAATTAAGATATGTTGAATTGAGCTGTTGAATGAATTTCAAAGCTCAATTTCTCCCCTTAAGGTAGGCAAATTCAGGATATTATTTCATCCAAGGCTGCTGGCTTCACACAAATTTTAAACACTGAAAAAACTGGTGTGCTGGAAGGAAATATGAGATGCCTGATTTTATTTTCCTCTTTCTGTAACTTTGACAGAAGCTAGGGATGCTTGTAACTCATGAAAAAATCTGTAAAGAACTTTTCTTCTCCTTGCTATGTTATCTGATCACCAATAGATTTTTTTTCCTCATAAAGAGATAACAAGTCTCTTGATCTATCTGCTAAAGAAAATGATAGTGGAATGGGAAAGTAAAGGAGATGAGAGAAACATTATTGGTCCTGTGGTTTTTATTTGGAGGAACAAGTTCTTAATTAAGACTAAAATATCTTCTTGATTTTTTTTTTCATTTTAATATTTTAACTGAAAATTCTGAAAATATTTAAAAAATATTTTGAAATTATATGCAACTTCTATTTTTCTTTTGATTGGTCTCTACTCCACTGTCACCAGTGACTGAATGTCACTGTCACCTGGTCAAATTAAAAAAAATTATGTTGATAAAAATTGCACTGTATAAAATATATTTTCGTCAAGATAAAAATAGAAGGGAAAATAATGGATGTTTCTCTAATGTATATTGAAGAAAAAAATGATAATGAAAAACTTTGAAGAGCTTTATCTTGGAATATTTACATATCAATGGGATCATTCAGATACTTCTTTATCTTATTCATAATTCATAAGATTATGTAGTTCAGTGGTCATGGTAAATGTTAAGGAAGCATGGTCTAAAAACTTCCACTAAATTTCATAATCTATTATTTGTAATACCATCATTAAATTCTGTTTTATTTTTATCATGAAATATCATTATCATTCATTACCTTTCACAAATATATTCTAAGTTGACTAATTTTTTTCCAAAAAGACAGCTTATGTACTACAGATGTCAAAATGAAATAATTGCTATTCCAAAAGAAACTAAATAGAAGTAATTATAGTAGAATGTTTTTATTTACTTGTAGGCTTGAGTTATTTTTTTTTTCATCTGAAAAATAAAAGAGGTTGGACTAAATTATCTCCAACATCCATTTCAGATCTTCCAGTCTACTATTTCTAATTCTAACAATATATCATTTTCTTTAATCCTCAAAGCAACTCTTTACAGTGGCAGCACAATGGATACATAATTGCACTTGATTTACCTCATTTTTCCCAACTGCAAAATAGGAATAATAACAACTACCTTCCAGTGTTGATGTGAGGATAAAATGAGATATTTGCAAACCTTACTGTGTTATGTAAAATGTGTATTACTACTCTTATTATTATTATTATTATTATTATTATTATTAACTATTATTCCCATAATATAGATAAAATGAAACTGAAACTTGGAAAGATTAAAATATTTTCCCAGAGTTACTACAGCTATAAATGTCAATAGAGACCATATGAACCAGATTTTCTTGAAAGTAAGCTCATTATTAAACTTACTATCCCATGCCATCTCAACCCTAAAGGAATAATATTCTAATAATTGAGAGATAGAGAAATGCTTTGAAAAATATGATGGTGGGGCAGCTAGGTGGCGCAGTGGATAGAGCACCAGCCCTGAAGTCAGGAGGACCTGAGTTCAAATCTGGTCTCAGACACTTAATATTCCCTAGCTGTGTGACCCTGGGCAAGTCACTTAACCCCAATTGCCTCAGCAAAAAAGCAAAAAAAAAAACAAAAAAAAAAAGAAAGAAAAATATGATGGTACTGTAATTTTGTCCCTCTATATCATCTTCACATAATTTAAGCCATTTGTACAGAACAAATGTTTGGTTTTTGGAAGGAATTACTTATTACAAAAGTGTATAACTGTTTCTTTCATAATATATGGCATTTGTTTTGATCTATACATTTAAAAATTAGTGAAAACTTTATTATCTTTTGTTTCTATATCATCTAAATTGTCCTGAATTTTTCCCTTTCCCTTCCCAAAAGAAATTTTTTTGAAGAGGGAAAAATCAGTAAAATCTATCAAGTCATGGGAAAAAATAATCTAATAATTTAGTCACTATTCTATACTCAAGGATCCCCTACTTCTGCAAGGTATATAGAGAGTTATGTTCTCATAGTTTTTTGGGGGCTATGCTAGTTTTTTTTAATTGTATAATATTCATTTCTGAATATTTTGTAATAGTTGTTCTTTCCATTTATATTATTTTAGTCATTGTGCATAATATTTTCCTGGCTCTACTTATTTCACTTTATCCTCAGTTCATATTTCTTTCCATGCTTCTATATAGTTATGATATTTGTCATTTCTTATAGTACAATTGTCCAATACATTTTAACTTAAATGTTTGGCCTGTAATTATCTGTCAATAACCGTGAATGTTTTATTTTTTTTAACAATCTCTTAATCTTCATGGATAAATTCTTCAGCGTGGAGAATAAAAGTGGGCCAAGTAATGGAGCATGGTTTGGAAACAGCTTTTCATTAAAATAAAATCCCAAGTAAAAGTAATCCTAATGAATTTTAAAAAAATAAATTATTTTTGATTTTTTTTCTTAATCATAGTTCTCCCATGTATTCCTACCCCTCCTAAAAAGCCATTATATATATGGGATGGTTTCTTTTAGAGATTATGTCCTTTATTTAGGTAAAGATCAATATTTTGCCTCACATAACTAAGATAAACTCCAAATAGTTACATGACAAACATAAAAGGTAACATAAAAAGCACCACATAACTAAGATAAACTCCAAATAGATACATGACAAACATAAAAGGTAACATAAAAACAAATTATAGAGCAAGGAAGAAAATAACATTTCAGATCTATGGATAAGGGAAATATTCATGGACAAATGAGATAAAGAGGATTAACAAAAGATAAATTGGGCAAATTTCATTATGTAAAATTATATAAAATGTAAAAGGTTTAGCATAAACAAATCTAATGCAGTTAAAATGAGAAAGGAAACAGGTAATTAGGAAAAATTGTAGCAAGTTTTTCTGATAAAATACATAAAGATGAATCAAATTTATAATACAAAAGGCAATTTGCCAATAGATAAATGGTTAAAGAATATGAAATGATAGCTTTTTAAAAAAAATTCTATCTATCTAGTTTGTTTGTCTATCTACCTTTCTGTCTTTCTCTCTAACTGGGGACATTTTAGGAGTGACTCCATAGGCCTCTAGAGAAAAATGTAGCAATGCTGCCAGATGTTTTTGGCTCTTTTTTTTCTTTTATAAACAATTTAATTTATTTTTATTTTATTTTCAGAACTGAATTTTGTTCTTCCTTCCTCTCTCTTCCAGTTCCAATAATGAACTATTACAAATACACACATACACACACATATATATGCACACAAACACATATGTATAGTTATTTAAATCAAATATACTACATTTAGCCATGCAAAACAAATATCTTACATTAGCTATGTCAAAGAGAAAGGGAAAGGAAGAAAGAAAGGAAAGAAGGAAGGAAGGAAGGAAGGAAGGAAGGAAGGAAGGAAGGAAGGAA
>JAJPUD010021162.1:0-23496 GCA_023553655.1 Myrmecobius fasciatus | reverse complement strand
GGAAAGTCAGGATCTATATGAGCAAAACTACAAAACACTCTCCACACAAATAAAGTCAGATCTAAACAATTGGAAAAACATCAAGTGCTCTTGGATAGGTCGAGTGAATATAATAAAGATGGCAATACTACCTAAACTAATCTATTTATTTAGTGCTATACCAATCAAACTCCCAAGAGATTATTCAACTGACCTAGAAAAAATAACAACAAAATTCATCTGGAAAAACAAAAGGTCAAGAATTTCAAGGGAATTAATGAAAAAAATGCAAATGAGGGTGGCCTAGCTGTACCAGATTTAAAACTATATAATAAAGCAGTGGTCACCAAAACCATTTGGTACTGGATAAGAAATAGAGTAGTGGATCAGTGGAATAGGTTAGGTTCACAAGACAAAATACTCAATGACAATAGTAATCTTGTGTTTGATAAACCCAAAGACCCCAGTTTTTGGGATAAAAACTCACTACTTGACAAAAACTGCTGGGATAATTGGAAACTAGTCTGGAAGAAATTAAGCATTGACCCACACCTAACACCATATACCAAGATAAGGTCAAAATGGATTCATGATCTAGGCATAAAGAATGATATTATAAACAAATTAGAACAATGTAGGATGGTTTATCTCTCAGACCTGTGGAGGGGGAAGGAATTTGTGACCAAAGAAGAACTAGAGATCATCATTAATCACAAAATAGATAAGTTTGACTATATCAAGTTAAAAAGTTTTTGTACAAACAAAATGAATGCAGACAAGATTAGAAGGGTAGCAGTAAATCGGGAAAATATTTTTACATCCAAAGGTTCTGATAAAGGCCTCATTTCTAAAATATATAGAGAATTGACTCAAATATATAAGAATTCAAGCCATTCTCCAACTCATAAATGGTCAAAAGATATGAACAGACAATTTTCAGACGAAGAAATTGAAACTATTTCTGGTGACATGAAAAGGTGCTCCAAGTCACTATTGATCAGAGAAATGCAAATTAAGACAACTCTGAGATACCACTACACACCTGTCAGATTGGCTAAAATGACAGGAAATGATAATGATAACTGTTGAAGGGGATGTGGGAAAACTGGGACATTGCTACATTGTTGGTGGAACTGTGCACGGATCCAATCATTCTGGAGAGCAATTTGGAACTATGCTCAAAAAGTTATCAAACTATGCATACCATTTGACCCAGCAGTGTTTCTACTGGGCCTGTATCCCAAAGAGATTGTGAAGGAGGGAAAGGGACCCACAGGTGCAAAAATGTTTTTGGCAGCACTTTTTGTAGTGGCAAGAAACTGGAAATTGAAAGGATGCCCATCAATTGGAGAATGGCTGAATAAATTATGGTATATGAATGTTATGGAATATTATTGTTCTGTAAGAAATGACCAACAGGAGGATTTCAGAGAGGCCTGGAGAGACTTGCATGAACTGATGCTGAGTGAAATCAGCAGAACCAGGAGAACATTATACACAGCAACAAGACTATACGATGATCAGTTCTGATGGACATGGTTCTCTTCAACAATGATGTGATTCAAACCAGTTCCTATTGTTCAGTGATGAAGATAGTCATATGAGGCCTGTGGGAACTGAGTGTGAACCACAACACAGCATTTTAACGCTTTCAGTGAATATTTCCACGCATTTTGTTTTCCTTCTTAGGTTGTTTTTTCTTCTTCTCTTTCTAGATCTGATGTTTCTTGTGCAGTAAGATAACTGTATAAATATGTATACATGTATTGTATTTGTCATATAATTTATCCTATGTAGCATGTATTAGATTACCGGTCATCTAGGGGTGGGGGGTTGGGGGGAAGGAGGGGAAAAGCTTGGGAAAAAAAGGTTTTTGCAAAGGTCAATGTAGAAAAATCACTCATATGTTTTGTAAATAAAAAACTTTATAAAAAAAAGGAATATTCCTTTCAGTCCCTATTCAATTTTCTCCAACAATCTATCATATCTAGATTTTCTAGGATTCTATTAACCTCCTTAATTTCTTTCTTGTTTATTTTGAAGTTAGATTTGTCTGATTTGTAGAGGGGAAGGTTAAGGTACCCCATTAGAATAGTTTTGCTATTTCTTACTGTAACTGGATTCAAATCTACTCTAGAAATTTGCCTTCTCTACCACTTGTTGCTTATACATCATTCCATCACTATCTATGATGCTTTTAACTTTTTTTTACTTTTGCTTTATCTAAGATCAGAATTGCAACTTCTGCTTTTTTTTTTTACTTCAGTTGCAGCATAATCAATTCTATTCCAGTCTTATACCCTTATTCTGTATGTCAAATGTGTTTCTTGTAAATAATATAGTGTAGGATTTTGCTTTGTAATTCACTTGGCGATTTGCTTCCCTTTTATGGGAGAGTTTATCCCATTCTCATTCACAATTATGATTACCAGCTCTGCATTTCCCTTCCATCCTATTTTCTCCCCTGTATATACTTTTGTTCTTGTATTCCACACTATCCTTGGTCCTGTTAACTTTTTTTAGCCATCCCACCCACTGCCTTATCTTCTGTCACTCTCTTCTCCTTCTCTTAGTAGTGTTTCTTAATCCACTTCATCCACTACCCTATCTTCTATCAACCCTTTCCCTCTTCTCTTACCCTTTCCCCTAGTGTTTCTGCCCACCCTTCTATCCTCTTCCTCACTTTTCTTTTCCTCTTTCTCCTCCTTCTTTTTATAGGGTTAGATAAATTTCTCTACCCAACTGAATGATTACATTATTCCCTCTTAAAGCCAAAACTGATGAGATCAAGCTTCAGTCAATACTCATCCCATTCCCTTTTTTCCCTTGCTTGTAATAGATCTTTTGCAGATCTTCATGTGAACTAATTGTCTCAATATACTTCTATTTTCCTTTTCTTGAAGTATAGACCTCTTTCCCCACTTCTTAATGTCTTTTTCTTTAATGTCATCCCATCAGAGTCCATTCACAACCACAGCTTCAGTCCATGTGATGCACCCCTCTGTCTACCCCAGTGACATATAGTTCTTAAGAGGTATAGATATTGTTTTCCTATCCAAGGATGTAAACAGTTTAACCTTGTTCCTCTTTAGATTTTTATGGTTCTCTTGTGACCTGTGTTTGTAGATAAAATTTTCTCTTTAGTTCTGCTTTTTTCAGTTGAAATCATTGAAAGTCTCTTCCTTCACTGAATCTTTATTTCCTCTCCTGAAAGATGATGCTGAGTCTAACTGGGTAGTTAATTATTGATTATAATTCCAGGGCCTTTAGGTTTCAGAATATGGATTTTCAGGGCCTCCAATCTTTATTGTAGAAGCTACCAAATCCTGGATTAAAAATATATATTGACATAATACAGAATGTCTTAAACTTTTTCTGCTACAAACCCATTTTTTAAACAAAAGTAATTTTCATTATCCCATATTTATAGGTATATAAATATATACAAATCATACATTTATTTTTAACAAATCATAATTTCATGACACCTACATTCAGGTATAAGGCCCCATATCGAAGGTGGAGTCTAATAAAATGATACTTACTATTAACAACATTAAGAGCTTATCACGATTAATTATATACAAAGAAACATTAATTTTGTTAGCATGATAGTCCTTTCTGGGATTTGGAATATATATGTATACATATATGTATATATATATATATATATCTTTTACTATAAACAAATCTTTTTTATCATTTAACAAAATTTATTTAATATATTTATTTTTTATTAAAGTTTTTTATTTGCATAACATATGTATGGGTACTTCCTCAGCATTGATCTTTACAAAGCTTTCTGTTACAAATTTTCCCCCCAGTCTCCTCCCCTCCCCTAGATGGCAGGAAGTCCACTACATGTTAATTATCTTAAAATACTTGACAAGTCGAATATATGTATACATATTTCCACACATCATTGTTGTGCAAGAAAAATCATGTCTACAAAAAAAATCAGAGAAAGGAAACACAATGCAAGCAAACATCAATAGAGAGCATGAAAATGTTATGTTGTGGTCCACATTTCATATCCCTTTTTCTGGGTGTATATGGCTTTCTTCACTGAACAATTGGAACTGGTTTGAGACTTTTCGTTGTTCAAGAGAGCCATGTCCATCAGAATTGATCATCATGTAATATTGTTGTTGCTGTATATAATGATCTCCTGGTTCTGCTCGTTTCACTCAGCATCAGTTCATGCAAGTCTCTGCAGGTCTCTCTGAAATCGTCCTACTGGTCATTTCTTACAGAGCAATAATATTCCATAACATTCATATACCATAATTTATTCAGCCACTCTCCAAATGTTGGGCATCCATTCAGTTTCCAGTTTCTAGCCACTACAAAAAGGGCTGCCACAAACATTCTTGCACATGTGGGGCCCTTTCCCTCCTCTAAGATCTCTTTGGGATATAAACCCAATAGAAACACTGCTGGGTCAAAGGATATGCACAGTTTGATAACTTTTTGAGCATAGCTCCAAATTGCTCTCCAGAATGGTTAGATCCGTTCACAGTTCCACCAACAATGTATCAGTGTCCCAGCTTTCCCACATCCCCTCCAGCATTCATCATTATCTTTTCCTGTCATTTTAAGCAATCTGACAGGTGTGTAGTGGTACCTCAGAGTTGTCTTACTTTGCATTTCTCTGATCCTTTTCATATGACTAGAGATGGTTTTAATTTCATCATATGAAAATTGTCTGTTCATATCCCTTGACCATTTATCTATTGAAGAGTGGCTTGAATTCTTATAAATGTGAAACAATTCTCTATATATTTTGGAAATGAGGCCTTTATCAGAACCATTAAATGTAAAGATGATTTCCCAATTTGATGCTTCTCTCCTAATCTTGTCTGCATTAGTTTTGTTTGTACAGAAATTTTTTAACTTAATATAATCAAAATTATCTATCTGGTGTTCAATTAAGAGTTCCAGATCTTCTTTGGACACTCTAAACAAATCTTATTTTTTTACTTCTATTTTTTGCAAGATATAAAATTTTTTTCTTTAAAAAGAAAATCAACCCTATAGCCTATACTTTAAAACAATAAATTACAATTAGTAATACTTCACTAAGTTTTGGACAGTCAAAATACAAAATGAACATCAACTTACACCGAGCAAAACAGAAAATTAAATTCCTGGAAAGGATTAGATATAATACAAAAATTCAATGGATGGGGCAGATAGTATTAAATGAAAACTTCTCCTATATTTTCTGTTACAATAGAAATATTAATTAATCCAGAGAGGAACTGATTTCATTTAATGTTCTTAATCCACACTTTGATATGATTATATGAAGATTTCAGTAATAAAGATAAGAGAATATCTACTTTCTACTATTTGTAAAGAAAGAAGGAAAGAGACTGGGGCCAGTCTTCCAGTTCTTGCAACAACTTCATTGATGTGGGAAGAGAATAAGAAATGGGAGAACATTCCTTAAAATCCTTGGAATTGGACAGTTTCCTCTTCAGAAGACATGCTTCTATGAAATAGAATAATATAGATATGGAGACAATGCTGCACATACACATAAGATGAGAAAAGAGAGCATCACTAAGCCATAGTATATATATGTATATGTATGTATATGTGTGTATGTGTATATGTGTGTATGTGTGTATGTCCTAGTAAAAAAGTTGGAGGAAAGACAGCAATAGAAGTTGGATCTATTTCCCATATTCTGAGTTAGAGGTTTCTTAAATATTTCATTGAGACAATCACTGCTAGGAAAGGCTTTAAATAATTAAAAATGATGCTGGGTGAAACTTAACTAAAAGATTTAAGTGGTATAGAAGTAAAGTTATATTCTGAAAAGAAAAAAGTGCTAATTGTATTGTTAAATCAAGACTAATGTCTAATATCATTTATAAAAAGCTCTTTTAATATGCCTGACATATATGAAAAAATATGTATGTTTCTCTATAAATATATATGCCTATATGTATACATATATACACATATGTACATCCACAATACATAGAACAGGTGATCAGGAAGTGCTTAGTTAACTTGATATGGCAGAAAGATAAGGATTTTGTTGTGGATTTGAAAGTATCTCTAACATATATGGAGTGAACTTGACCTATGAGATTGGGTTTAACTTTTTGGTCTCATGTCCTTGATAGGCAGGGTATTTGCCTGACATCACACTGGGGAATCCCAAAGTTTCTGTTTCCCTTTAAAGCCCAATTCAAGAAAATGGCTTGAGAACAATTTGAAAGATAAATCTAGGTGAGGTTATTTAAAAATTATTGATGTATCTGAAAGCCATGATGAAAAAATAGATTCTAGATATCATTTTTTTTAAATTGTCAAGGAAAACTGTTCTGTATTCCACAATCAGAGGGTAAAATGGAAATTGAAAGAATCTACCAATCATCTCCTGAAGCAGATCCTAAAATGACAGCTTCTGGGAATAGTACAATCAAATTGCAAAACTCCCAAAACAAGGAGAAAATAAGAAAGACAAATTTAGCAGCTTCAACATTAAAAAATAGGGGACTTGGAATATGATATTGTGAAGAGCAAAGCAGCTAAGATTATAACCAAGAATTACCAAGCAAAACTAACTTATTATAAAAAGACTTTCTAGAAACCATGATAAAAAGAACAGAGCTGAATAGAACATTTGACTTTCAAATACAGCATTCAGGGGAAACAAAAGAAGTTATCAGCAAAGGAAAATCATAAGGGACACCATAAGTTTAATTTGATTATACTTCTATATGGGAGGGTTATTAGGACAGCTTAGAGAAGTTTCTATAGACAGAGGGCACAGGAATGAGCTGAATATGAAAGGATAGTATCTAGAAAAAAGGAAATTATCAGGGAAGAGAGGAATAAATTGGGGAAAAGAGAAAGGGAAAGGTGAAATGGCATAAATTATCTGCTTGAAAAGAGGAATGGAAAAAAAAGAAACTTTTTGTTTTTTATTGAAGTTTTTTATTTTCAAAACATATGCAAGTGTAATTATTCAACAGTGACCCTTGAAAAACTTTGTGTTCCAATTTTTCCTCTCCTTCCCTCCACCCACTTCCCTAAATGGCATGTAATCCAATATATGTTAAATGGTATCCAAATTAAATCCAATATATCCAATTATCTGGCTTTACAAGAAAAATCAGATTAAAGAGGAAAACTATGAGAATGAAAATAAAATTCAAGCAAACCACATCAAAAAGGGTGAAAATGCTATATTGTGAACCATCCTCAGTTCACACAGTCTTCTATCTCTGGTATAGATGGTTCTTATCCTCACAAGATCATTGGAACTCACCTGGAATCATCTCAATCCTGGAAAGATCCACGTCCATCAGAATTGATCATCATATAATCTTGCTGTGCACAATGATCTCCTGGTTCTGCTCATTTCACTCAGCATCAGTTCAGTTAAGTCTCTTCAAGCCTCTCTGAAATTATCCTGCTGGTCCTTTCTTATACAACAATAATATTCCATAATATTCACATACCATAACTTATTCAGCCATTCTCCAGCTTCTGGGCATCCACTCAGTTTCCATTTTCTATTCACTACAAACAGGGCTGCCACAAACATTTTTGCACATGTGGGTCCTTTTCCCTCCTGTAAGGTCTCTTAGAGATGTAGGCCCAGTAGAAACACTGTTGGATCAAAGGGTGTGCCCCCTTTGATAGCCCTTTGGGTATATTTCCAAATTTCTCTCCAAAATGGTTAGATCCATTCACAATTCTACCAGCAATTTATTAGTGTCCCAGTTTTCCCATACCTCTTCCAACATTCGTCATTGTCTTTTCCTATCATCTTAGCCAATCTGAAAGGTGTGTGGTGGTATTTCAGAATTGTCTTAATTTGTATGTCTTTGATATCAACAGTGATTTAGAATAGAAATGGTTTCAATTTTACATCTGAAAATTGTTCATATCCTTTTTTTATTTATTGGAGAATGGTTTGAATTCTTATAAATTTGAGTCAATTCTCTCTATATTTTGGAAATGAGAACTTTATCAGAATCCTTGAATACAAAAATGTTTTCCCAGTTTATTGCTACCCTTCTAAACTTGTCTGCATTTGTGGTATTTGTACAAAAACTTCTTAACTTAACGTAATCAAAATTATCTATTTTGTATTCAACAGTTAATTCCAATTCTTCTTTGGTCACAAATTCTTTCCTTCTCTACAGATCTGAGAGGTAAACTATTCTATGTTCTTCTAATTTACTTGTAATATCACTCTTTATGTCTAAATCATGAGCCCATTTCGACCTTATCTTGGTATACTGTGTTAGGTGTGGGTCATAATAGTTTCTGCCATACTAGTTTCCAATTTTCCCAAATTTTTTTTTATCAAATACTGACTTCTTGTCCCAAAAGCTGGAATCTTTTAGTTTGTCAAACAGTGGATTACTACAGTCATTAACTATTTTCTTCTGTGGACCTAACCTATCCCACCAATAGACTACTCTATTTTTAGCTAGTACCAAATAGTTTTGATGACCTCTGTTTTATACTATAGGTTTAGGAATGGCCCGGCTAGGCCAAGTTCATTTACATTTTTTTCATTAATTCCCTCAAAATTTTTGACCTTTTATTCTTCCAAGTGAACTTTGTTATTATCCTTGATTCTTTTTTTGGATTTTATATTTTATTTTATTTTATTTTTATTTTTTTATTTTTTTGTGTGTGATATGTCTTTTTTTAAAGCTTTTTTATTTGTATAACATATGTATGGGTACTTCCCCAGCATTGATCTTTACAAAGCTTTCCATTACAAATTTTACCCCCAGTCCCCTCCCCTCCCCTAGATGGCAGGAAGTCCACTACATGTTAATAATGTTGAAATGTTTGACAAGTTATGCAAGAAAAATCCTATCTACAAGAAAAAAAAGAAAATCAGAGAAAGGCAATACAATGCAAGCAAATATCAATAGAGATCATGAAAATGTTACGTTGTGGTCCATATTTCATATCCCTTTCTCTGCGTGTATATGGTTTTCTTCACTGAACAATTGGAACTGGTTTGAGACAATTCTTTGTTGCAGAGAGCCATGTCCATCAGAATTGATCACCATGTAATACTGTTGTTGCTGTGTATGATGATCTCCTGGTTCTGCTCATTTCACTCAGCATCAATTCATGCAAGTCCCTCCAGGCCTCTCTGAAATCGTCCTGCTGTTCATTTCTTACAGAGCAATAATATTCCATAACATTCATATACCATAATTTATTCAGCCACTCTCCAATTGATGGGCATCCCTTCAGTTTCCAGTTTCTAGCCACTACAAAAAGGGCTGCCACAAACATTCTTGCACATGTGGGGCCCTTTCCCTCCTCTAAGATGTCTTTGGGATATAAACCCAATAGAAACACTGCTGGGTCAAAGGGTATGCACAGTTTGACAACTTACTGAGCATAGCTCCAAATTGCTCTCCAGAATGGTTGGATCCATTCACAGTTCCACCAACAATGTATTAGTGTCAGAGTTTTCCCACGTCCCCTCCAACATTCATCGTTATCTTTTCCTGTCATTTTAGCCAATCTGACAGGTGTGTAGTGGTATCTCAGAGTTGCCTTAATTTGCATTTCTCTGATCAATAGTGATTTGGAGCAACTTTTCATATGACTATTGAGGATTTTAATTTCATCATTTGAAAATTGTCTGTTCATATCCCTTCACCACTTATCTATTGAAGAGTGGCTTGAATTCTTATATATATGAGACAATTCTCTATAAATTTTAGAAATGAGGCCTTTATCAGAACCATTAAATGTAAAGATTATTTCCCAATTTGATGCTTCCCTCCTAATCTTGTCTGCATTTGTTTTGTTTGTACAGAAACTTTTTAACTTAAGATAATCAAAATTATCCATCTGGTGTTCAATTAGGAGTTCCAGGTCTTCTTTGGACATAAATTTGTTCCACCTCCACAGGTCTGAGAGATAAACTATATTACGTTCCTCTAACTTGCTTACAAAGTCCCTCTTTATATCTAGATCATGAACCCATTTAGATCTTATCTTGGTATGTGGTGTTAGGTATGGGTCAAGCCCTAATTTCTTCCACACTAGTTTCCAATTTTCCCAGCAGTTTTTGCCATATAGTGAGTATTTATCCCAAAAGCTGGGGTCTTTGGGTTTATCGAATACTAGATTGTTAAGGTTATTGCCTAGATTGTCCTGATATCCTATCCTGTGCCACTGATCGACTGCTCTATTTCTTAGCCAATACCAAAGAGTTTTGATGACCGCTGCTTTATAATATAGTTTTAGATCTGGTATAGCAAGGCCACCTTCATCTGCCTTTTTTCTCATTAATCCCCTTGAGATCCTTGAACTTTTGTTCTTCCAAATGAACTTTGCTACTATTTTTTCTAGATCTGTAAAATAATTTCTTGGGAGTTTGATTGGTATGGCACTAAATAAGTAGATTAGTTTGGGTAGTATTGTCATTTTTATTATGTTCGCTCTGCCTACCCATGAGCACTTAATATTTTTCCAATTGATTAGGTCTGATTTTATTTGTGTGGAAAGTGTTTTGTAATTTAGTTTGTATAGTTTCTGACTTTTCCTTGGCAGATAGATTCCCAAATATTTTATCCTATCATCTACTATTTGGAATGGAATTTCTTTTTGTATCTTTTGCTGCTGAACTTTCTTGGTAATATATAAAAATGCTGATGATTTATGTGGATTAATTTTGAATCCTGCAACTTTGCCAAAGTTGTGAATTGTTTCTAGTAGTTTTTTTTTTTTAGTTGAGTCTCTAGGGTTCTCTAAGTATACCATCATGTCATCTGCAAAGAGTGATAATTTGGTTTCTTCATTACCTACTCTGATTCCTTTTATCTCTTTTTCTTCTCTTGTTGAGAAAGCTAACATTTCTAACACAATATTAAATAGTAATGGTGACAGTGGGCAGCCTTGTTTCACTCCTGATCTTATTGGGAATGGTTTTAGTTTGTCTCCATTATATATGATGCTTGCTGATGGTTTTAAATAGATGTTACTGATCATTTTAAGGAAAAGCCCATTTATTCCTATACTCTCTAGAGTTTTTAATAGGAAAGGGTGTTGGATTTTATCAAAGGCTTTTTCTGTATCTATTGAGATAATCATATGGTTTTTGTTAATTTGGTTATTAATATAATTAATTATGCTGATAGTTTTCCTAATAGTGAACCAGCCCTGCATCCCTGGATAAATCCTACTTAGTCATAGTGTACTATCCTGGGATGACTTTCTGTAATCTCATTGCTAATATCTTATTTAAAATTTTTTGCATCAATATTCATTAGGGAAATTGGTCTATAGTTTTCTTTCTCTGTTTTCATCCTACCTGGTTTAGCTATCAGCACCATATCGGTCTCATAGAAGGATTCTGGCAGTATACCTTCTGTCCCTATTTTCTCAAATAGTTTGTGTAGTATTGGAATTAATTGTTCTTTGAATGTTTGATAGAATTCACATGTAAATCCATCTGGCCCTGGAGATTTTTTCTTAGGGAGTTGGTTAATAGCTTGTTCTATTTCTTTTTCTAATATGGGGCTATTTAAATAATTTATATCCTCTTCTGTTAACCTGGGCAATCTATATTTTTGTAGATATTCCTCCATTTTATTCAGATTATCAAACTTACTGGCATAAAGTTGGGCAAAGTAACTCCTAATTATTGCTCTAATTCCCTCTTCATTGGAGGAAAGTTCACCCTTATTCTTGAGACTAACAATTTTATTTTCCTCTTTCCTTTTTCTTATCAAATTAACTAAAGGCTTATCTATTTTGTTGCTTTTTTCGTAGAACCAACTCTTGGTTTTATTTATTAGTTCAATAATTTTCTTATTTTCAATTTTATTAATTTCTCCTTTTATTTTTAGAATTTCCAATTTGGTATTTAAGTGAGGGTTTTTAATTTGTTCTTTTTCTAGTTTTTTTTTTTTTAATAATAAGCTCAATTCGTTGAAGTTTTCTTTCTCTATTTTATGCAAGTAAGCATCTAGAGATATAAAATTGCCCCTTATAACCGCTTTGGCCATATCCCACAAATTTTGGTATGTTGTCTCCTTATTGTCATTCTCCTGGATGAAATTATTGATTGTGTCTATGATTTGCTCTTTCACCCATTCATTCTTCAGCATTAGATTATTTAATTTCCAATTAACTTTTGGTTTATTTTCTCCTGGACTTATATTGCATGTGATTTTTATTGCATCATGATCTGAAAAAGATGCATTTACTATTTCTGCCT
Source organism: Myrmecobius fasciatus (assembly GCA_023553655.1). Taxonomy (NCBI): domain Eukaryota; kingdom Metazoa; phylum Chordata; class Mammalia; order Dasyuromorphia; family Myrmecobiidae; genus Myrmecobius; species Myrmecobius fasciatus. The sequence goes on along the minus strand of JAJPUD010021162.1, from coordinate 11,285 downwards.
TTCTGCATTTGATTTTGAGGTTTTTATGCCCTAACACATGGTCAATTTTTGTATAGGTTCCATGGACTGCTGAGAAAAAAGTAAACTCCCTACTGTCTCCATTCAATTTTCTCCATAGATCTATCATACCTAACTTTTCTAACAATTGGTTTACCTCCCTAGTTTCTTTCTTGTTTATTTTGTGGTTTGATTTATCTAATTCTGAGAGAGCAGGTTGAGATCCCCCACTAGTATAGTTTGCCTGTCTATTTCTTCTTCCATCTCTCTTAATTTCTCCCCTAGTAATTTGGATGCTATTGCACTTGGTGGGTATATATTTAGTATAGATATTGCTACATTATCTATGGTACCCTTTAATAAAATATAGTTTCCTTCCTTATCTCTTTTGATTAGATTTATCTTGGCTTTTACTTGATCTGAGATAAGAATTGCTACCCTTGCTTTTTTGTGTTCACCTGAAGCATAATAGGTTCTGCTCCAGCTTTTTACCTTCATCCTATATGTGTCACTATGTTTTAGATGTGTTTCTTGTAGACAACATATTGTGGGATTCTGGTTTTTAATCCAGTCTGATATCCACTTCTGCTTTATGGGAGAGTTCATCCCATTCACATTCACAGTTAGAATAACTAATTCTTTATTTCCTGCCATCTTATTTACCCAAGTTATGTTTTCCCCTTTCCTTTCCCCTTTCTCCCTTCCCCCCCTCATTACTTTGCTTTTGATGACCTCCTCCCCCAAACAATACTCCACCCTTTAGATCCCCTCCCCCTTTTTTTACTCCTTTCCCCTGATTCTTCTATTTTCCCTTCTATTAGTTTGTCCCTTACTTTTCCTCTTTTCCCTCCCACTTCCCTCTAGCAACAGACATGTTTCTATGTGAAATCAAATGTCTGATATACACTTTTAGAGCCCAACCTGATGAGAGTAAGATTTACACAATGCTCCTCTCCCTCCCCTCTTTCTCTCAATTATATTAGGTTTTCTTTGCCTCTTCAAGTGATTTTACCTTGTTTTTACCTCCTTTTTTTAGATCTTATTTTACCACTTTTTCCCTCTTTTCCCCAGTATGACAACCTTTCCCCCTCTAGTTCTCTTTTTCATATTATCAAAGTAATATTTAGTTAATTATACACCCAAACTTTAAGTATCCCCCTAGTAGAAATAAAGTTCTCAAGAGTCCTTTCTTTTTACCTTTTTATGCATCTCTTGAGTTCTGTGTTTGGATGTCGAATTTTTTTTTTCAGATCCGGTCTTTTCATTAGAAATAGGTGAAATTCACCTATATCATTGAATGACCATCTTCTTCCCTGGAAAATAATGCTCATTCTAGCTGGATAGGTTATTCTTGGCTGTAATCTAAGTCAGTTTATTTTCCCATTTATCCTCCAGCTCTCTTTTGAGGTTCTTTATGCAATCCTCCAGAAAGGCCTTTTGAAAAAGTGACCAGTGATGGTCTTTAATACCTTCTTCTGGTATTTTGTCTAAAGGAACCTTAAGATCTGGGGTCATTGCTTCTTTGTCTTGATAAAAGTTGTCTATGGTGAGAGCTCTCTTTTGCTTCTTGATTTTTTTTAGACAGCGTAGATATCTCTTTAAGGTAGGGGAAAAAATGGCAGCTGAAACAGCGGCTGAAGATCTTTGCCCTGGGGCAATTCGGCTAATTAACTTAAGGTGCTGGACCGGTGGGGGCTAGGACTAAGTCTGAATTACTCCTTAAACAAGGCAAGTCTGCCAGAACACCTCCCCCCAATCAGGGCAGAGTGTCCTGATTGCCTCAGATAAACTCCAGGTGTTTGGAATTTGGAGTTTGGAGTTTGGAATTTCTGCCAAGATGAGCTGAGCTGAGTCCCACCCTCACTTCCGGCCTACACAGGAGTCCTCTATTTATCTCTCTGTCCGAGTTAGACAAACCTGATATGAAGTTCTTCAGAAAGCAGTGTCCAAATATTTCTGAGTTCGTTGAGTTGAAGATCAGTTCAGAGGCTTATTTTATTGTTGATTTGAGAGAAGATCGGAGGAGAGGCAGAGAGTCACCTTTTCACTCCGCCATCTTGGCTCCACCCCCATTATCCTTGATTCTTGAACCTGAACTTTTTTCCTAAAGACACTCTTTCTTTTAATACCCTCTTCAAAGATGAATGATTCTTCAGCTGTCTTATTTCCCAAGAGCTGAGAGGCCAGGAAGAAGATTTGATATGATTTATACCTTCCTCTGTTATTTTTATGTTTTCCCTTTGCCACCACCATTCAGCAAAGGGCTTCTCATTGTTTAGGTTTTACTAAGTTTTGTCCAGCTTTTGGGTGTTGTCCCCTAAAAACTCCATGTCCCTTTCCATCTTCCCCAGCAAATTTAGGACATTACTTATAATATCAACATCAGTCCAGTACTTATATGGTTTTGAAAACTCTCTTTCACTTTGTTTCTCACACTCTTTAACTCCCAGGACTTCCAATCTTACTCTGCCTTATACACAAGTAGACAACTCTTTCCCCTCCTCCCATGCACATCCACATTAAACTGAATTTGCACCAAATGACAGAATTCCTAGTTATACCTCTGTCTTGACCACTACCCATAACTTAAAGAACAAGTGCAGCAAAGAGATACCACTAAGCTAATTCTCAGTGGTCAAACTAAGATTCAGTGCCTTCTTTTGAGAGCTTCCAGAAGAAACATAGATAAATGAAGTCCTGCTTAGTTCCTAGGTGCAAAGGATTTAACCAGGAACTGGGAAAATAAAAAGTCAACACTTTACTCATGCTGAAATAGTGGGAAGTTTATTGTAAGAGAAGCCAAGGGAAAGGAGCACACTATCCAGAAAGAAACTTCATGCAAGGAAAGTGGCTCCAATAAACACAGTCAAGAAGACCACAGTAGGGTCAGCAGAAGGAAAGGATTTTTCTTATCAGACACAAGATCCAGCAATTTGTCCACAGGCTTTAAATGGTTTCATGCAGAAGGAAAAGAAAAACAAGAGAATCTTCTGTCAGGTGAAAATACAGCAAATAAGATTTACATTTTTCTAACAAAGTTGTGAAATTCACTATCTTGTGTTTTATTCTGTATTATTCCATTTTTTTTCCTTTCCAAGCAATCTAATCCTATCCATCTAACTCATTCCTTTTGAGATAATATAGAGCATGAGAGTCTAACTTCGAATGAACATTGTACTAGGACTCTTTTTGAGGTCCATTTGTCACTCTAAAATTTCCAAAAATTCAGAATTCTTTGTTTTACACTCTAGGATTAGGGTCCTAAATTCTAGTATAAGTATGAGAACTTGAACCTCATTCTGCCAGAAACTAGATATTAAGCTTAATGTCTCATGAATCTCTAAACCAAGCCTACATCCCTTCTCTTCTGAGTTTCCTTTACGTTTTATCTTCCCTCAATGGAATAAAAGTTCCTTGAGGACAGACACTGAGTTGCTAGTATCTCTCTGTCTCTATGTCTCTCTGTCTCTGTTTTGCTCTCTCCTCTCCCATCTTTCCCTACCTCCCTCTGTCTCTCTTTCTTTCTCTCTCTTTGTTTCTCTGTTTCTCTTTGTCTCATTTTGTCTGTGTGTGTGTGTCTGTCTCTGTGTGTGTCTGTCTCTCTGTCTCTCTTTCTCTCTCTCCTTCTCTGCTTCCTTCCCTCCCTCCCTCCCACTCCCTCCCTCACTCTCCCCATTCTCTCTTATTATATGTGTGTCCTAAAGGGTTCTAGATTATAAAATTTTTGTATTGTTTTTTCCAGGAAAATTGATTGCAAATTCAATGAATCAAAGGAGAATATGTGATTTGCCATACAAGACTTACATCTTGGGTGGGGAGACTTCGTTGTCCAATCTGTGAAGAATTAGAAAGCTCCACCCAAGTTCCCATTTAGTCGGTCTAAAAGAAAGAGCATGTGCCTCAGCTGCAATGTAGTCAAGGTGAATGAGAGGGGTTGGGGATTTTTCATCTAACTGTAATATTGGAAAAGAAGGGAAAAGAAAGCCATTCTCTCTTTAGAATCTAGAGGAGAGAGCCGTGGAATGGGTCTTCCTTATTGGTCACTCCCTTAATAGTACAGTGACTCTAAGGAGAGAGAGCAGTGTTTCACCAGAGCAACAAACAGCAGAGACTGGTTGGACAGACCTTCCTATGTCCTCACAGTAGCAGTCATTCATTCATTCAATAAGTCACTCAGTGAGTTTTAGGAAAGGCAGAATACTTGGGACAAGGGAGCAAGTTTTCAAAGCTCATAAAATGTTTGAATAATAGAGACTGTGTCTGATCCATTGGCAATCAGAGGTGTGGAAACTGAGAGCCAGAATTGTCCTGAGAACTCTAAGAAGGCTAAAGAGCAGTCATCTACCTACTGCTTTGACTCAGTTCTCACTCACTCCATTGTGGAAGGGGCCAGATTAGGATCAATAGAATAAAATACCAAAAAAGCAATCAAGACCACTATTTATTCTTGCTTTAAAGCTCCAATCTAACAATGGCATAAAAGAAATTATTTTGGGTAACTTAGTCACTTGTAGATAGAGAGAAGATTTGTTAGAATAAATACTTACCAGTTATCAGCTGTAACAGTGCTGGAGGAAGGATTTCCAGTGAAACTTTGAAAAAATTGCACATCTGCATGGGGTATGGATAAGGATGAAGTCATCAAGCAAGGGAAGAGAACCAAAGGTGAAAAGTCCCAAGAGAGGTTAGCATCAAGACTGGCTTATCTGGGAGCTGGCTAGGACTCCATTCTACTTGAGTAGATTTGGCTCAGTGTGACCTCCTAGACAAGGAGTAGCTCAAAGGGAACCGGACAGAATTCTATGGAGTCTTAGTTATCTCAGCTAATCACCCACTATCTTAAAGAGAAGATGCTGCCTTCATTCCACACTACAAACCAGACATGAAGGATGGGTCAGTCGCCCCACTTTGGATTGCTAGTCTAATCCTCTTTGCATTGCCCAGAAACCATAAATCTGACTTTCAGTAACCAGACCCAACCTGCACCTTCATACTTACCATTTCACTTATCTGCGCCACAAATGCTCTGCCGGCTGTTATGGCTATGTCACTTAGCCTGAAAGAAGAAGGAACTTAGTGACTGATTATTTCCAGCAGGCTGAGGATCTCCAGTAAACCCTCTCACACCAGAAGCTTCTTAATGCTATGGAAAACAACTCATCAGATCAAGACAAGTGCTTTGGGGCAGGATTCCCTGTCCCTGTGAGAAAGCTGACCCATTCAACAAGGAAAACATAATTAAGATCTGAAGTTGGCTGTTTCTGGACAGAGTCTGTCTCCCAGAGCCAGACAAGAAACCTTCTTGCATCAGGATATTCACTTATAAGATTCCTCATTGGAAATTCCTTTCACTGTCAACTCGTCCAACCCTGCACCAGACACTTTGGAGAAACTTCAGAAATATTTGGGGAATGAAATTGATTTCACTCAACTTCCCTTCATTTTTAGAGGTGAGAAAACTAAAGGTTAGCGGGTTGGTGGAAGAACTTGAAACCTCCCCAGAAAGAACAAAACAATTATCTAAAAAGTCTCTAATTCTGATCAAAATCCCAGAAGAGCTTCATTCTTATTGTCAGGAAATTATTATCAAGTGCTTTCTATGAGCCCAGAAGGAACAATAAAGTTCCCACAGCCCTGAAGCTCACACTCTAATGGGATGTGGCTTACCCCTGGGTCTTTAATTGGAGAAGAAAGGAAGAAAAAAAATCATGCCCTGAAAATAACAATCTCACAAGTGTAAATTGGGTTTGACAATCAGAGAAGTCACTTTCCCCTTGCATGACCCAATTCAGACATTTTTGTGGCAAATTTTTTTGTGGCAAAAAATTGTCTCGACTTTATAAACTTAATTCACACTCCCAGAAACATTGTGACTAAGGCTGATTTCCAATGGAAAAGAAATAGCAAAGGCCCCATTTTGCTCCACATGCTTACATCAACTCCAGGAACAATCATTATAGTCCCATCCCTTGAGACCTTAGCATGGTTTTAAATCTTCTCATTTGAAATATACAGTCTCCAGCCCAATCTTGAAATCTCTCCTGTTCATCTCTTGACCCTGTCCTGGCTCCCATCACTCCATCCATATCACCTAGATAAGCCTTTATTCTGTTCCCTCCCTTGAAGAAATTAGCTTTTCAAAGCAGAATACCCAGACCTCATACTCACCATTCATTTCCCCAATCCACTCACGCCATATTATATAGCATATGGTGCCCTTATTATTGCAATATTTCTCTGAGATAGAAAAAGTCTATTTTCAAGATACATTAGGAGCCCTTTCAGGTTTCAAAGTGAAAACAGCTCTGTGGCCTAGAACAGTGCCCATCCTCCTTTGAGGCAGTGGGCCAAAGCAGAGGAAACACATAAGCATATCTGCTAGGCAATGAAACTGGATTCTGCCATGGAGCTTCCAGAGCTCTTGGATGACTCACATTCTGGTATCTGGGTCCATAGAAATGTTAGGGTCTGACCAACATCGGGAAACAACAATATGAGGTACTCCATATGCATCTTTTTGAGCTCTGAGTTCAAGTTCTGTGTTTGCTTCTGGACAGAAATTCATCTTCTTGATAAGTCTGAAAAAAAGAAGATATGCATTTTACAGAAAATACCCCAATGGTAAGCCAATGCCATCATGGAAAGGAAAGAAAAATGAGTGTAAACTGGGGACCCAAACCCAGGAAAACAATAATGATGCTGGACATCTCCCACATTCATTCAGCTTGAGATCCTTTGCAAGCCTTTCCAGCCTTAAAAAAAGGACTTTCCAATTCATTCCCTTATTTGATTCTCATGAGATACCTATTTCATTGATAGACTAGATATTATGTGATGTTCATTTTACAGAGAAAACAGCAGTTATGCAAATTGCTCAATATCACAGAGAAAACCTTCCCCCCAAGCTTCTACTGTTTTCTCTTGTTAAGGGAAGAAAGAAATATGGCCCAGTCCAGTTTCTGTTTCCCAATGCAAACCAAAACTGTGGTCCTGACTAAAGAAATAATAAGCATCACAATATGAAGACACTGAGATACTAATAATTATAAGGCTTCTATTCATGTAAACAAAACCATTTTATCTCCCTCTAAAACAATGGAAAGGAGCAGGTTTTCAGCTTGTCACTAAACTGATTCTGTCTGATCCCCACCAAGAAACATGTGAAGAGTGACCTCCCAGGAATCCTGTTCATCCCAAGAATTCTGGTAATTTCTTAGTTGACAGAGTGCTTGCCTTCCTAGAACTCTCTGCCTTCCTCCATCCAAAGCCTTACCCTTACAGACTTGCTAAATTCATCTTGTTGAACTTCCTCAGGAAACATTTAAATTATAGGATCATGCTCCTCTGCAATGCTACTGTAGCTGCTCCAGGCTTCCACATTCCCCTTAATAAAGGCTCCAGGGCTCCAAAGAATCACTTACGCATTCAGTGTCACACAAAATCTAAAGGGCATACGGAGAGACAAAGTCTTGGTGTCTCTATTTTCTTGAAGGGAAATGTCCCCGAGTTGGCCATCTCTAACATTTATCCTGCACAGAGAAGCCACAGTGAGAGGGAGATGTCAGCAGTGGGTAACTTTTATAGACCCAATCCCTTCCCCATACATCTTCCACCCCCAAATCAAATCATTCCAAAATGTCAGTTTTCTCTTTAACAGGTAAGTAATCTCTGAGGACAGAACAGGAAAATGCTTTTATCAAATGGACCCAAGATTTAGCACCAGGACACTGGAGCACAGCCTCATACATTCTCATAATACTTGGTCTAATCCAGGGGATTGAAGTAACCCTGAGAAGTGAAGGCTTGGTCAAGCAAATTCTGACAAAGTGCTGGTCAGGAAACCCCCTTTCTGTCTTTGTTGTTTCTTGTTTGCCCCGTTGTCCCAGGACAAGTTCTTAGACAGACCCTCCATTCACTTAAGCTTCCTCCCAAGTTGTGCTGTCCTGTCCCACTGTGTGGGCTTGCCTGACATACTCATGTGAATTTCAGTGGGACTTAATTTGAAAGAGACTCACGAGATCATGTCTGACAGAAGTCCGAGATTTGGCATCCCCTGCTGTCCAAGAAGGTCCGATGCTAACTTTAGTGGGTTCCCATCCTTCACAGAATTTATAAAAGTTGACACCTGGTTCTGGAAAACTGGAAAAGAATCCCCATTTTGACTCTGCTTATAGAGGAAGGCCAGCAGTCTGGTACTATGGCAGCAGGCTTGGACTTGGAGTTGGAGAATGGGGCCTGAATCTCAGCTCTACCTGCTGCTCCTCCCTATCTGAGCAGTTCTTTTTTCTGGGCCTCAGACTTCTCAGAAAAGTGAGATGCAGGGGCAGGTTAAGGGAAGATGGCAGAGCAGGTTCAAAAATTGCCAGCTCTCTCCACTTTCCCCACAAATAGAGCAAATCTGTGCCTCAGGGCGAATAGACTGGTGAAAAATCCAGAAGACTTAGTTAGGGCAGAACAGGGGTCCTCTCAGACAGGCAGAAAAGATCTGAAGAAAGACTGCAAGATGGGTGAGTAATCTGTCTGAAGGGCAAATGCCTCCAGGCTAGTTCTGCAGAAAGAGCAGATGGGGAGCCCTGCAGCTAACTGGGGGTGGCTGGAGCCTTAGCAGGAACCACAGAGACTTTCACCTCTTGCTCTGTTTATTGAGTCAGGATGTGTCAGAGAAGGCTGAGGGAACCTCAACTGACTGGGAACAGCAGGTCCAACTGAGATGTGGCCCTGGGCAAGAAGGAAGCAGCACTCTGGGGGTTCAGAGACAGTGGGGCAGGGATGCTCCTGGCTGTGGGCACTATTTTCAGGAAAGGGCAGTTCTTGCTTTGGGGTTTCTGGTCAAAGTGGAGAGCTGAAGAGAAAACTGAGGCACCATCTTCTAACCCCATGATTAGAGATGCCTACACAATATCTCTTAGTTTTAAAAATGAGTCACCAAAAAAGAAAGAACCATATTATGGCAATGGAAAGACCAGGGCTCATCTTAGTACATTTTAGTAAAAAAAAAAAACAAAAAACAAACAACAACAACAACAAAAAAACAAACTTGTATCCCAAAGAGCCATGTGAAATTACTCCCTGCCCAGAGAGAATTTATAGGAGAACTCAAAAATTAATTTTAAAATCAAATGATTTTTAAGGAAATATTGAGGAAAATCTAAAAAAATATTAAAACCATGCAAGAAAAATGAGGATTATGGAAAAAAATTAACCAACTAGAAAAGGAGGTACAGAGTTCCAAAGATGAAAATAAGTCTTTGAAAATTAGAATTGGGGGGCAGCTTGGTGGTGCAGTGGATAGAGTATCAGCCCTGAAGTCATCAGGACCTGTGTTGAAATCTGGTCTCAGTATCTTAAGGCGTTCTAGCTGTGTGACCTTGGGCAAGTCATTTAATCTCAATTGCCTCAAAAAAAATTAGCAAAGGAAAGAAAGAAAATTAGAATTGGGCAAGGGGAAGCCAGTGAAGCTATAAGAGAGCAAAAAATAAAAAAAAATAAAAAAAAAATAAAAAATGAGAAAATAGAACAGAATGTGAAACATAAGAAAAATGATAGATCTGGAAAACAGATCAAGAAGAGATAACTTTAGAATAATTGGACTGACAGAAAGTTATGACCCAAAACAGAACCTTGACACAATAATGCAGGAAATAATACAAGAAAATTGTCCTGGAATAATAGAATATGAGAAGAAAGTACAAATAATAAAAAAATATATATCTACCAATCACCACTTCAAAGAGATCCATTGTGGTAAACATACAGGAATATTATTGCCAAATTTTGAAACCACCAGAAAAAAATTTGCAAAAAAACAAGAAAATAACAATTTAAATATACTGTAGCTACAATTAGAGCTGTGCAAGTCTCATCAGCAGCTATAATATAAGAGCACAGGTCCTGGAATCATGTCTACCAACAATCAAAAGAGGTAGGCCTCATGCCAAAAATATCATATCCAGCAAAATTATCCATAATTTTGAATGAGAAAAAATGGGCATTTAATGGAATGTAAATTTTTAGGACTTTCTATCAACCAAACCCAAACGTAACAGAAAATTTAACATATAAAAGTCAATATGAAACATCAGTGTTAAGGAACTTAACACTGGACAATATGTTTTAACACAAATTATTTATTTTTTAACATAGGAAAATGTATAGTATATGTTTAAGATTCACATCAACAAAGAGGGTAGTTCAATAGAAAAACTGGCAGAGTTAAGGTAAATATAGAGATCATATCATACAAGGAGGTGCTGAGGAAGAATTGACACAGAGGCATTAAAGGGGGAAGAAGAGCTCCTACTTCTGAAAAGCTACTCACATTGGGAATGGGTTTAAGGCAACACTACTTATATACCATGAAGGGCATAGCACCTTCCAAAATCTATAAGAAATAGGAGGGAAGGATGGCCAGATGGGGAAGCAAAGGGTGAGAAAAGAAGACAAGAGTGGGATCCTTGGTGGAGGGAGATTAAATAATAGCAAGGCAAGTTATGGATCAGAATTTAAAAAGGCAAAAGAAAAGACATATGTGTGTATGTGGGGTTTGTGTAGGTGTTAGTGTGTGTGTGTGTATATAGGTAGATAGATATAAATATGCATACATAAATACAGAAAATATATTTTTTCTTAATTGCAACTTTTTGGTGGATGGGGGGGTGGGGATGAAAGAGGGAAGACATCATAAAGGAAATAAAGTACACAGCAAAAAAACAAAGAGTAATTTACAAGAAAGTAAAAATGAACATTCATGAGTATAATTTCTTCTACTAACATATATATATGCATGTATATATACATATATGTATATATATATATATACTTTCTTAATCTATCAATTTGTTGTTATATATTGTGAATCTTCCTTGATGTTCTGCTGGGCAGATGACAATGTTCTCCTTTATTTTGCTTTATATTTCTTTTCTTTTTTCTTTTTTCCTTACCGTTTTTTTCCATAAAATATATTAAAAACAATAACATCAACAAAGTGAAACACCAAATTATTTATCCTCCATTATCCCTCACAGTTCTATCAATTTTGCTCCTATATGCTATAATCAGAATGTTTTGATTTATTAATGGGAATGGTGGTCTAAGAGTGTTTATTTGAGAATTTTGAAACTCAGGTCTTCTGGATTCCTAGCCCAGTGCATTCATTATCCCCTTGAGTGGCCTCTTTCCTTAGAACCAATAAGATATCTGGACTTCTCCTGATAATTGACCAAGCTTTTTGAGGCTTCTGAATCTTCTGCTTATGACCAAGGAGTTTTCTGAGGCTCTCCCTCCATCTA
>JAJPUD010021161.1:11559-23500 GCA_023553655.1 Myrmecobius fasciatus | reverse complement strand
TTAGACAGCGTGGATATCTCTTTAAGGTAGGGAAAAAAATGGTGGCTTTAAGGTGGCTGAAGATCTTTGCCCTGGGGCACTTTGGCGAAATAACTTAAGGTGCTGGCCAGGTGGGGGCTAGGACTAAGTCCATATTAATCCTTAAACAAGGCAAGCCTGCCAGCACCCCGTCCCCAATTAGGGCAGAGTGTCCTGAGTGCCTCAGATAAACTCCAGGTGTTTGGAATTTGGAGTTTGGAGTTTGGAATTTCTGCCAGGATGAGCTGAGCTCAGTTCTACCCTGACTTCCGGCCTACACAGCACTTCTCTATTTATCTCTCTGTCCGAGTTAGATAAACCTGATATGAAGTTCTTCAGAAAGCAGTGTCCAAATATTTCTGAGTTCGTTGACTTGAAGATCAATTCAGAGACTTATTTTATTGTTGGTTTGAGAGAACCACCATCACTCTGACATCTTGGCTATGCCCCTCCATACCTACTTTTCTAAAATTTTGTTTACCTCCTTAACTTCTTTGTTATTTATTTTGTGGATTCTGTTGTTGATTATATTGTTTATTCTGAGAGAGTAGAGGTCTGAGAGAGGTCTCTCACTAGTATAGTTTTGCTTCTTATTTCTTGTTTCAGATCTCTTAACTTTTCCTATAGGAGTTTTGATGCTATATCACTTGGTGCATATATGTTTAGTCTTGATATTGCTTCTTTATCTAAGTACCCTTTAGATACAGTTTACTTATCTGTTTTAATTATTTCTAGTTTTGCTTTTGTTTGATCTAACATCAGGATTTCTAACCCTATTTTTTTCTTTGCCTGAAGCATAACAGATTTTGTTCCAGCCTTTTTCCTTTAGTCTGCATTTATCCCTCTGCTTTAAATGTGTTTTTTGTAAACAACAAATTATAGGATTCTGGCTTTATTCCAGTTTGCTATCCTTTTATGGGACAATTTATTTCATTTACATTCTCAGTTTAAATAGTTAATGCTGTCTTTCCTGTCTTATTTACTCCAAGTTATACTTTTCTCTTTCTTTTTCCCTTTTCCCTCCTCCCTAGTATATTGCTTCTGACCACTACCTCCTTCAAACAGCCCTCCACCTTTAAAGCCCTTCCCCCTTTCTTTAATTTTTCTCCTACTACTTCTTTTCCCCTTCTTTTAGGTTCCCCCTTTTCTTTCCTCTTTCCATTCTCACTTCCCTATAAAGTGAGACAAGTTTTTCTGTGAAACCAAATATTTCTGATATTATCTCTTTGAGCCAAATCTGATGAGAGTAACATTCACACAATCTTCACCCACTTCCTTAATTCCCTCAATTATAATAGGTCTTCTTTGCCTCTTCATGAGATGTAATTTCCCTCATTTTACCTCCATTTTGTTTGGTTTCTTTTTCATATATATTTTGTAAGGAGTTATATGCTTTTTCCATTTCACTGAATCTATTTTGTAAGGAGTTTTTTTCAGATAATTTCTGTTTTTTCTTTTCCTCTTGCAAAAATCTCATTTCCTTTCCTCATTTTTCTTTGAACATGAATTTTTCCAAGAGAATTTTGTGATATGGGGACTAGCTTAAATCACACTATGTGGCTTTATCTATAGCTGATTTGGCATAGGAAGCTTAGGAACTAAGATTTCTTCTTCTCTCTCTCCATAAAAGCTGTCAATGCTCAAAGTTCTTTTTGCTTTTTTACGCATTTCAAGGGTTGAGGTCTGCTCATAAGGTAAATGGGTGACAGCTGCTTTAGTTTGCCCAGGGGCTGTTCTGCTGACTGACTTCTGGTGCTGGATAATTGTGGCCAGGTCCTGCATCCTTCCAGGACTCAGTGGTTTACAATTTGCCTTTTGTATTTGCTTTTAGGTGTCTCACAGCAAATCTACTAAACCATCAGCTTGCAAATAGGAGACTAGCTTAAGAGCCTCACAATAGGTTCCCTGGTTCATGGAGGCCATAACGCTCTGGTTCCAGCCCCAGTTCTTGCCTGTGCATCCTGTGATATGGTCTGGGCTTGGCAGCCTCTCCTTCTGCCTGATTGAAATAGACCTGTTTTGAAGTTCTTCCAAAGTATCTTCTTTTTTTTTTTTAATTAAAGCTTTTTATTTGTATAACATGTAGATGGGTAGTTTCCCAACATTGATCTTTACAAAGCTTTCCATTACAAATTTTACCCCCAGTCCCCTCCCCTTCCCTAGATGGCAGGAAGTCCACTACATGTTAATAATGTTGAAATGCTTGAGAAGTTATGCAAGAAAAATCCTATCTACAAGAAAAAAAAAGAATCAGAGAAAGGCAACACAATGCAAGCAAATGTCAATAGAGATCATGAAAATGTTACATTGTGGTCCATATTTCATTTCCCTCTCTCTGGGTATATATGGTTTTCTTCAGTGAACAATTGGAACTGGTTTGAGACAATTCTTTGTTGCAGAGAGCCATGTCCATCAGAATTGATCATCATGTAATACTGTTGTTGCTGTGTATGATGATCTCCTGGTTCTGCCCGTTTCACTCAGCATCAGTTCATGCAAGTCCCTCCAGGCCTCTCTGAAATCGTCCTGCTTGTCGTTTCTTACAGAGCAATAATATTCCATAACATTCATATACCATAATTTATTCAACCACTCTCCAATTGATGGGCATCCCTTCAGTTTCCAGTTTCTAGCCACTACAAAAAGGGCTGCCACAAACATTCTTGCACATGTGGGGCCCTTTTCCTCCTCTAAGATCTTTTTGGGATATAGGCCCAGTAGAAACACTGCTGGGTCAGAGGGTATGCACAGTTTGACAACTTTTTGAGCATAGCTCCAAATTGCTCTCCAGAATGGTTGGATCCATTCACAGTTCCACCAACAATGCATTAGTGTCCCAGTTTTCCCACATCCCCTCCAACATTCATTGTTATCTTTTCCAATTGAATTTTTTTGTTCATTGCACTCTTTTTCCACTTCACTAATTTTATTTTTCAATAGATTGGTGTCTTTTTCATATCCCTTTTGCAGGGTATCATATCCTTCTTGCAAGATACTGTATCCTTCTTGCACTAATTTCAATTTATTTTCCCATTTATCCTCCAGTTCTTTTATTAGGTTCTTTAAGCAATCTTCCAGAAAGGCCTTTTGAAACTGGGACCAGTGATGGTCCTGGCTGATTCCCTCTGGAGTTATGTCTAAAGGAACCTCTGGCTCTGGGGTCTTCTCCTCTTTCTCTTTGTAAAAGCTGTCTAAGGTGAGAGCTCTCTTTTGTCTCTTCATTTTTTTTTTTTTATTTTTAGACAGCGTGAATATCTCTTTAAGGTAGGGGAAAAAAAAAACGGCTGAAATGGCCGGCTGAAGATTTTGCCCTGAGGCGCTTCGGCGAATTAATTTAAGGTGCTGGGCCGGTGGGGGCTAGGACTAAGCCCGAATTACTCCTTAAACAAGGCAAGTTTGCCAGAACACCTGCTCCCAATCAGGGCAGAGTGTCCCGAGTGCCTCAGATAAACTCCAGGTGTTTGGAATTCGGAGTTTGGAGTTTGGAGTTTTTTGCCAGGCTGAGCTGAGCTGAGCTGAATCCCACCCTCACTTCCGGCCTCCACCAGAGTTCTCTGACACCAAAGTCCTCTGTTTATCCCTCTGTCCGAGCTAGACAAACCTGATGTGAAGTTTTTCAGAGATATCTGCAAGCAATATCCAAATATTTCCTGATTCGTTGACTTGAAGATCAGTTCAGAGCCTTATTTTATTGTTGATTTGAGAGAAGTTCGGAGGAGGATGCAGAGAGTCACCCTTTCATTCCGCCATCTTGGCTCCGTCCCCCCCAAAGTATATTCTTCTGGAAATTTGTTGTACTTCAAATATTTGTTGATTCTATCACTCCAAAACCAATTCAGAGGCTTAATCTGCTGTTGATTTGAGGGAAAGCTTAGATGAGATCAGATACAGCTATGTCTACTCTCCCCAATCTTGGCTCTGTCCGTCTGTTTATTTATTAAGGGACAAAGGTAATAAAAAGCAGCCTGAGCTTCAGGTTATGGAGGAAGAGGTAGATATTCCTGTAAAAAACAAAACAAAGCACAGCATATGATATAGAGATTTCCTAAAACCTACATACTTTTTAATACAATTATGAATATCTTATTTTGGTATATGTGCTTGCTTTATATTTTCCACATGTGTTATGGAAAATATTTTTTACCTCTGTTATCCTTTTAGGAGTTAATATATTATAGGTCCAGGAGAAGTACTTCTTCTGGATTGAGGAAAGATAAAAAGAAAGCTTTTTGTGGCCCTTACATTGGGAAAGGCCCTATAGGCTAACACAAAGCCAGTAAGAGACTATCTCAATTAATAAGCAGATCTGAAAAGTTAGAGTTTAGGAAAATAGCCTAGTTGGGTACTATTCATGATTATGCCTTACAATCTGCTCAAAGTTCATGTTGCATCTTCTTTGATTCAATGCACTTTGTTCTGTTATAATGCACACAGAGATTGGTATACCTTGGTTCTTTCTCTAATTCTACTCTTCCTCCATGAAGAAAGTATAATACTTGGGTAGTACACATAGGGAAACAATAGTAAAGTGAACACATTACTGAGTTTAGAGTAAGGTGACTCAGAAGACCAAGCTGTGAATTGCAAATAAGTGATCCTAGAAAAGCCATTTCTTAGGAGTGTTATCCCTATCTATCCACAATGGAAACAGAATCAGAAAAAAAAATGTTAAAATCCTGCTTCATATACATACTTATTGTGGGATCCTGAAAAAAATATTTAAACTCTCTATTTCTCAGTTTTTTACTTGAAAAATGGAAATATCAATATCTCACAGCGTTGGTATGAGTTTTTAATGAGGTAATATTTATCAGACAATCAATAAATATTTATTAAGGACTTGCTAACACTGAAAATCTTTAAATGATATTTATTATTGTTGTGGAGCAGTTAGGTAGTATAGTGGATAGACTGCTGGGTCTGGATTGTCAGTACTTAGAATCAAGAAGATTCAATTTCCTGAGTTCAAATCTTGTCTGAGACACTATCATTGTGGCCTTGGACAAGTAACAACTTTTTCTTTTTCTTTAGCTTTTTTATTTATAAAATAAGCTGGAGAAGTAAATGACAAACAATTCCCGTATCTGTCAAGAAAATCTAAATGGTTCCATGAAGAATTATATACTACTAAACAACCTTGTTTTTTGTTGTTGTTGTGGCTATTTTTATTTTTAAAATTAAGGTATTGAATAAGTTGACATTCAATGTCCTTACCAGCTCCAACATTCTCTAAAACTGAAAATTACCTTATTACAAGGAAATGGCCAGAAAAAAGTCCTGTTATTTTTAACTCATCAGGTGGAGACTTTACAGGTAGCCTGGTTGTGGATTTTCAAGTTAACAAGATTGGAAGCATTTATTAAATGCCTTTTATGTGCCAGACATGGTAATAAATTCTAGGGATATAAAGAAAGGCAGACACAATCCCTGCTCTCCAAAAACTCACATTGTAATGGGGAAGAAGGTGACTGAAAAGAAGCATGCATACAACACTGTATAAATAAAATATATTCAAAGTAATTAAAGATAAAGTAAATCCGCAGAGGGAATATTTTAGAATTCAAGGTTATTAAGGAATTCTTCCTCAAAATTTGGGATTATACCTGGGACTTAAAGAAAGCCAAAAGGCAGAGGGAAGGTGGGAGAGAATTCTAGGAAATAGATAGGCAGTCAGTGAAAATTCACAAAGTGGGTAGTGGTGATTAAGATATAAGGAGAATGAAAAAGTAGGAAACATCCAGGTTATGAAAAAGTTTTTAAATTGAATTCTAGAGCCAATGAAAAAACAATAAAGTTTCAGAGTCTTGGGGTAGGGAAAAAATGGAAACAGAGTCAGGCCTGCTCTTTAAGAGAATGAATTTAGCAATTTAGTGAAAGAGAAGATCCCCAAAATTATTTGAAGATCAGAATTTTTTATTATTGTTTTCTAGATCAAGGGAAAAAAATGAGTAGAAGGCATACCCTAAAGTTGCTCCATTCAGGATATTGACCTCCAATGACCAAATAAAATGAAATTTAATGTAAATAAATATAAACCCTTTTATTTATATTCAAATTACAAAACATTCCACGTAATAAGATTGTGAAGATATGCCTTCAACACATTAGTATGGAAAATACCCCAGGATTTTAGTAGAATACAAGCTTCATAAATCAACAATATGTCAATGGAATCTAATATTACATTTACAAAAGATATATTCCTGGTACACTACCCAATCAGAAATATTCTGGCATTTAATGGGATAAATTCTGGGGTTCCTTTAGCCACTCCCCCCACTCATCCTGTGATTTAGTAATATTGGTGTCCTTATTAATTATTTATTTTCTCTTGATCAGGAAACAATACTTTTATCAATTTGGATATTAAATACATTTTTAACAAACAATCCTCTCCTTCCACTCCATAATCAAGAGAAATTGTTTTTTGTTTTTGTTTTGTTTTTTGTCTCTTTTGCTGACTCAATTGGGGTTAAGTGAATTGCCCAGAGTCACACAGCTAGGGAGTGTTAATTGTCTGAGACCAAATTTGAACTCAGGTCCTCCTGACTTCAGGGCTGGTGCTCTATCTATTGTGCCCCCTACCAACCGTTATTTTACTTTTTTAAATTATATTTTATTTTTCCTTAACTACATGTAAAACAATTTTGCCATTTATTTTATTTTTGAGTGCCAAATTCTCTCTGTCTCACAACTACATCTTCTCTTACCCAATGACAAGCAATATTTATATATGTGCTGTCATGCAAAACATATTTTCAGATTACTAGTGTTGTGAATGAAAACAAACAAAAGGGTAAAACATGAAAAAAATAAAATGAAAATAATATGCTTCTGCATTCTTACTCCATTAGTTCTTTCTCTGGAAGTAAATAATATTTTCCATCATCAGCATTTTGGAATTGTCTTTGATCATTATATTGCTGAAGAGTGCTGTGCTAACACAAAATGATGGTGCTGTTGCTGTGTTCTACATTTCTGGTTCTACTTACTTTGAATCAGTTATCTAAGTCTTACCAGATTTTTTCTGAAATCATCCTGCTCATCATCTATTACAGCAAAACAGTATAATCCATTACAATAATATACTATATTTTGTTAATCCATTACCCAAAGGATAGGCATTCTTTTAATATCTAATTCATTGCCACTGCAAAAGAATTGTTGTACATATTTTTGTTACATATAAGGCCCTTTCCTTTCTTGCTGTTTCTCCCGGAAGACCTAAGATATTCCTTCTTCCAAGTATGAATCATTATTGACTTATTTTTCCCTACTTGACCAGCCTGAAATTGTCTCCCTTTATTCCCCTGCCTTCCAGTTTCTGTAGTTCCCTTCAAGTCACAGCTAAAATCCTACTTCTGGACAAGAATTTCCCCATTTTTAAAATTCTAGTCCCTTCTCTCTATTAATTATTTCTAAGGTTTCCCATGTGTATGTATATATAAATATATGTACACATATGTATATATACACATATGTGTATACATATACATATATGTGTAACCTGTATATATGAATGTATGTATATGCCATTATTTGCTGTTCCTTCCCATTAGAATGTGAACATGTTTGCTTGACATCAGGGACCATGTTTTTTTTTAATTAATTAATTAATTTATTTATCTTTTTATTTATTTATTAACTTTCTTTATATCACTAGACCTTAGAAAGATTTTAGAATATTCTAAGAAAGACATTACGAAATGGAAGTATGTCCAGAGTATGTACTCAGAGTTATATCTACAAAATAGTTAGAATGAAGGCCATTCAAAAAAAAATGGGAAAGCTTATGCTGAAGAATAAAAAGACCTACCTTTAATAATAGCTATTTTTAATCATTTGAAACATTGTCATATGAAAGAAAGATGAGACTTATTTTGATTTTTCCTAGAGAGCTGAATTAGGAGGAATATGTGGAAATTATAGAAAAGCATATTGGTGTTTCATATAAGAGATGTTTCTAAAAACCATTATTTTCTGTATCTTTGGAAGTAATGAGTAGGTATTAGAGATTAATCAGGGATTGCTGAATGAAAATCTGGCAGTGATATAAAGATGCCTTTTTCAGATATAGGTTCAGATATACTTTATTCAACTGCAAAATTAAGATATTAGACTAGGTGATATCTAACATCTTGTATCCTATAATATCAGAAATCTCCTCTAGTATTAAGATTCTTTGAGCACTGATTCAAACTCAAAGCAGCAAACTGGGGAATAGAAATAGTGGCAGATATTTCACTCCAAATTTTAGAAGGAAATTAATTCTCCAAAGCATTATTATATTAGATATTCATATGTTGCTAGATTTAAATTAATATACTTCTAAGTCACATAAAGTGAAAGGAAAGCTTGATGGATTTAACCAATGCCAAGTAATCATGTTATGACTGCATCTGCCTTTGGTGGCCCAGTCTCTCTAACATGAAGATCAGAGTTTCCTTGGAAAAGCCTTCAGGAAATATGACATAAAGAAATATATAGTGTTTTCTCTTATCCTTATCCATTGTTTAGAAAACAAGAATTTTGTATCCCTAAGAAATTACCAATTTGTGTTTCTGCTTCTGTCTCTCTTGCTCTCTTTCTAAAACCTAGATGACACTGGAATTCAAGTTTGATAATACTGCCATACCCAGAGCAAGTCATTTCCCAGATAAACCTTAGCTGGTAGAGAGGACATAAAAGCCACTGGATACACTTTTTATCTGTCAGAATCCTTTGTTCTATAGATGGAAAATCTTCCTGACTTAGTAGTCAGTAGCACCTTTCTCAATTCTTCAAACCAGGCAGACAAGACTTAAAAACTCAGTTCAGAAGAAATACAGCTGAGGGTATATATTTTCCTTTCAACCAGAGGATTTCTGAACAAGTCACAGAGGGATTTGTTATAATACACTTGTTCGTCTTGGGGAGATTAGTTTTGTAAGGAAATATTCCACAAGATAGCTGCAGTAAACAGATGAGAATATACTTGTAGCAGAGACTCTGATATTAAAACTGCAGCATACAAGCAAGGACTATTTAAAGAGACAAAAAATGATGGGAAAACAAATGTCAAAACCTACTGAATTGTCCCATTTGCAAGAGAGATCACATTTAATTTTTTAAAAACAACTAAAAAGCTAATTCTTTATTAAATTGACATTTGAATGTAAAGGTTTTTTTGAGTATATAAAATACTCTATTATCCTTACAGGAAATAAAATAAATCAAAATAAAACAAATCTTAGTATTGATATCATTAGGGGGATATAGAAATTCTAAATCTTTCAAGACATCCACATAGCTCAAGATGTTTTTTTTTCCTCTGATTCCAAACTCTGTTTCTTTGGAAAGAGACTATTATCAAGGGAGGCTGTGACTCCGTGGGCCATAGGTTATAAGATAATAGAATCACAATCTGGAACTAAAAAAAAAAAAATTTCCAGTCAAACCATGGCCTTCAGGCAAAATACAGTTTACTATCTGTTTTTCTGTACTCTACAAAGTAAAAAATGTTTAATTTTTAAAAATGAAAAATGTGTTATTTTGCATTTTAAAGTATAATATGGAAAAACCTGGTGACAGAATGGATTTACCTAGGCTTTATAATTTTCCAACTCCTGACTTATGTGTGAAAGCCAGAGAGTTTAAGTAACTAGCCAAAGACCACATAGATAGAAGCATTGGAAAAAGGACTAAAGCCCAATTTCTCTTGAATGCAAATCCAGTGGCTTTAAACCATATGCAGGAAAATGAAAAAGTGATAAAAAATGCTCAAAGTGGTTCAGAGCACAATGCTTGCACTCTTGCCAAATTAGGACTGTTCTTATTATTGTCCTAGAAGATTGCTGTAAGGAATCTCCTCAATGTTCTGGGATAGATATGGTGGGAGAGAACTTCTTCAATTTTCTTAATATAATGGGGATACCAATATTGCAAATAAGTCATTAATAGTTATGTCCCAAACTGGAACCATTCCTAATAAGATCAGGGATGAAACAATGTTACCCACTATCACCACTACTATTCAATATTGTATCAGAAATGCTAGCTTGGGCAATAAGAGAAGAAAAAGAGATTAAAGGAACTAGAGGAGGTAATGAGGAAAACAAATTATCACTCTCTACAGATCATATTATGTCATACTTAGAAAACCCTAAAGAATAAATAAAAAAACTATCAGAAATAGTCCACAACTTTAGCAAAGTTTCAGAACACAAAATAAATCCACATAAATCAGCATTTTTATACATCACTAACAAAATCCAATGGAGAGAAATTCCATTTAAAATAACATCCGATAGTATAAATTATTTGGGAATTTATCTGCCAAGGGAAAGTCAAGAACTATATGAGCAAAACTACAAACCACTTCCCATACAAATAAAATCAGATCTAATCAACTAGAAAAATATTAAGTGCTCTTGTATAGGTCAAACAAATATAATGAAGATGACAATACTACCTAAAATGATTTATTTATTTAGGACTATATCAATCAAACTTCCATGAAACTATTTTACTGAGTTAGAAAAAATAACAACAAAATTCATTTGGAAGAACAAAAGGTCAAAAATTTCAAATAAATTAATGAAAAAATGCAAAAAAAAATGGCCCAGCTGTACCAGATCTAAAACTATGTTATAAAGCAGAAGTCATCAAAAACATTTGGTAGTGACTAACAAATAGAAAAATAATTATTTCCCAGTGTCAACATGTGATTAGGCTGTGTTCATTTAAAAAAGAAAAATTACACAGTTTTTTGATGACCTCCATTATTCTGTCTCTAGAATGTAAGAAATACTAACTGCAATAGGAGACAACAAGCATTTATTAAGCACATACTCTTTTCAGACTCCAAAATACCAAATTTAGGTAAATTATTATTCCTCCCCTGAAGGATTTTATATTATGGTAGATAGATAAATCACCATTTCAGGTTATTATAATCTATCATATTAGGGCATTTACGCAAACAGTTACACAATTACTGTGTACCATGCTCTGTGCTCAGGTAAAATAAGAGACAGAAAGCAAAACAAAAGAAAACAAACCACAAACAATGAAAAAATGAGTTTTATGAACTCACTGGGGAGGGAGGGATGAAATAATAT
This sequence comes from Myrmecobius fasciatus, assembly GCA_023553655.1. NCBI lineage: Eukaryota > Metazoa > Chordata > Mammalia > Dasyuromorphia > Myrmecobiidae > Myrmecobius > Myrmecobius fasciatus. The sequence goes on along the minus strand of JAJPUD010021161.1, from coordinate 12,383 downwards.
ACATACCAATCCATCTTGGAATATAATCTGAAAAAAAAGTCAGTCAGGAAATGCTTCCTGCAGACTATAGGATATGAGGAAAGTCTTGAAGAAATACAGGGAAACTAACATATAAACTGAAGGATGCAGAGCATTTCAGGAATAAAGACAGCCACTGGATAGGCACAGAAAAAGAAAATGGAATGTTATGTGCAAGGAATTACAATTAGATCACAAAGTGTCTTTTAAAACATAAGATACAGATAAAATAGAAAGGTAAAAATTAAGAAGATTGCTGTAAGGAATCTCCTCAATGTTCTTGGATAGATATGGTGGGAGAGAACTTCTTCAATTTTCTTAATATAATGGGGATACCAATATTGCAAATAAGTCATTAATAGTTATATCCCAAACTGGAACAATTCCTAGTAAGATCAGGTATGAAACAATGTTACCCACTATCACCACTACTATTCAATATTGTATCAGAAATGCTAGCTTGGGCAATAAGAGAAGAAAAAGAGATTAAAGGAACTAGAGGAGGTAATGAGGAAAACAAATTATCACTCTCTACAGATCATATTATGGTATACTTAGAAAACCCTTAAGAATAAATAAAAAAACTATGATAAATAGTCCACAACTTTAGCAAAGTTTCAGAACACAAAATAAATCCACATAAATCAGTATTTTTATACATCACTAACAAAATCCAATGGAGAGAAATTCTATTTAAAATTATTAAATTATTTAAATTTATTTTATTTATTATTAATAATTATTAATAATTTATATTACAAATTAAATAATTAATAACAATATAATTTATAATATATAATTATTAA
>JAJPUD010021160.1:9975-23501 GCA_023553655.1 Myrmecobius fasciatus | reverse complement strand
GGACTGACCCAAGGAGGGCCCTAGTGAAGCTGAGGACCACAAGTGCTTTTAGAGGGAAAATTTAACCTCAGGGACTTGGCATAACTTGAATTTCTGACTGGATTATTTCCAGAGTGGAACCATGGAACTAAAATCACCTCCATTACCAGAGCCTTCTTCCTGCCTGCCCCAGAGAATAGTTTTTTGTCAATTATTCTGTTTCTCTCTGCCCACCACATACACCAGTCAGGACCTCATCAGTTCTGCTCTGGAATCTGAGAGTGCGGTTCTAGTCCTCCCTCCATTCCCGCTTTGCGGTGTCACTAATTGTCTCTGGCCCTCCGAGGGGATGGGGCCGAGCATGGGCAGGGAGGGTAAGAGTCCGAGGGCCAGGGTCTCATGGGTCAGGCCCAGGCTGTGGTCTTGGGTTATAGGGTGAGGGATGACCATCAGAGTTGACCCTCCTCCTGTCCTCTCCCAGAGCACTTCATGCTGCAGTTTAAGGCTGAATGTTACTTTGAGAACGGGACGGAGCACGTGAGGCATGTGCACAGAGTCATCTACAACCAGGAGGAGTATGTGCGCTTCGACAGCGACGTGGGGAAGTTTGTGGCGGTGACGGAGCTGGGGCGGCCAGATGCTGAGTATTGGAACAGCCAGAAGGATTACATGGAGAATTTACGGGCGGAGGTAGACACTGTGTGTAGGTACAACTACAAGTTGGATTACCCCTTGTCAGTGCACATGCATGGTGAGTGTGCGCCCCCGGGGAGGGGAGGGACCCAGGGAGAGAGGGGAGCGAGCTGGGCAGGGGCCGAGCAGGGAGGGGAGAGAGATTGTAATGGGAGGGGGCAGGTGAAAAGTTGAGAAGATGGCGGCTCAGAGGAGCAAGTCAGGGACAAGGACCCCCAAAGCAAGAGGGACACAAGGGGGAAGCAGGGATGGAGGGAGGGGGAGAAAAGGTAGGAAAGTGAGAGAGAAGAAAGGCATAGGGGAGGAATTAGGAGCAGAAAAACTGGAAATGAAGGAAGGGCACAAGGGGAGGGAAGAGAGAGGAGGAGAAAGAGGAGATTAGGGGGAAACTGAGGACAAGGACAGAGGGAGGGGGAAGAAACCTCTTCTACCATTAAGGATCTTGTTTCCTTGAGAACCTTTCATAAGATGTTTTTACTTCTTTTAATTCCAATGAAGATAAATTGCATAAGGAATCAGCAAAAAGCCCTTCCTCAATAAATGACTCCCATTTATACAATGCAAAAATGGTTAAAAGCATGTAGGTAAAATAGTAAATAGAGAGCCAGGCCTGGAGTGAGGGAAGTTCACCTTCCCCAAGTTCAGCTCCAGTCTCAAAGGCTTCCTGGATGCACTTCACCTAGTTTGCCTCAGTTTCCTCATCTGTAAAATAAGTTGGAGAAGGAAATGGCAAAGTACTCGGGTCTCTGCCAAAATAACCCCAAATGTGGTCAAAAAGAACTGGACACAACTGAATAAGAACAATAGAAAGTTAAATCCCCTAAGTCCTGAGTGCCCAGGGGTTATGACCCTTTTAAAATCTGAAATAAAATGGTTCCTTTTTTATCCCCAACATTGAGTGTGGCAGAGACTTTCCATACACTGCTCTCTCTTGTCTCCAAGACATTCTCTTCCTCGCTTTCCTCTCTCACCAGTCTTTGATAAGATAGACTCTCACAACTAAGGCCTCATCATTGATACTGTCTTTCTCCAGGGACTCAGATATATTTCTGTTGCTCCCAGGGCCCTTGGACTCTGGGTCAGGATGGTCAGGTTTCTCCTTGGTCCAGATGTTCCCCACAGGTGTCCTGATTCAAAATTTCTTCAGTGGATTGATAATATCTCTTAATATTTGAGCTGGAAATCTTTCTTAATCTAGTTTATTATGTACACTTGTGATCTGTTTTTGGAAATCATTCATTCTAAAGTATCTATTTATTTGCCTGCTGTTATCTTCCCATATCACTGAATCCTTATGAGCCTGGGTTGTGATAATTCAGTACCATAGACTCCCAGGGCTACTTCCTGTTATCTCAGATTTTTAGTCTCAAAGGAAGCTTGAATGTCTTCCCAGATGCCCATTTCTGGCCCTGGGAGAAGAGGAGACCTGAACCTGCTTATGCAAGAGGTGACAGAGGTGGGGGCTGGACCAGGAAGACCTGATCTGTATCCTCCCTCAAGAGCTTCCTTCTTTCTTCCAGTTCAGCCCGAGGTGACTGTGTATCCATCAAAGATGGCTCCCCTGGGACACCACAACATGCTTGTCTGCTCCGTCAGCGGTTTCTATCCTGGGGACATCGAGGTCCGGTGGTTCCTGAATGGGCAGGAGGAGACGGCTGGATTGGTGTCTACAGGCCTGATCAGCAATGGAGACTGGACCTACCAGATCCTGGTGATGCTGGAGATGATCCCCAAGCATGGAGATGTCTACACCTGCCAAGTGGAGCACACCAGCCTTCAGAGCCCCGTCCTCTTGACCTGGAGTGAGAAAAAGCTCCCTCACCTTCCAGTTCTCACATTGCTCAGGACATGGAGCTAGATTTGGTTTCCCCTCAATGTGTGTTCTGTGCCCTCTTTTCTTCTGTCCTGGGCTAAACAAACCCCATGTAGTGCTACCTCCCACCCTTTCCCCAGCACAGCTCCCTAACGGCAGTGCTGAAACTAAGAGCTGTGAACACCTAGAACCTTGTCATTCTCATCCCCTGGCCCCAGCCCTGGGAGCTGGCCTCCTTGTGGGACTCTGTGATCATTCTAGAGACCCCTTTTCTCTGGGGTAGGGGAACTGGGCTTTGAGAAGCTCCCCTGAGGAGCTTTCATTTCTTGAGTCCTGAAGGCCCTTTGCACATCAGTCCCTTCCTTTTTTTTTTTTTTTTTTTCTTGAGGCACTTGGGGTTAAGTCACTTGCCCACAGTCACACAGCTAGGAAGTGTTAAGTGTCTGAGGTCAGATTTGAACTCAGGTCCTCCTGACTTCAGGGCTGGTGCTCTATCTACTGCGCCACCTAGCTACCCCAGATCCCTTCCTTTTTTATGGGATTTAGCTTCTCAGGCTCCCTCAGACCCATCTGCTTCCCACATGGGGGATGGTTCCTGGGGGAAGGTTTGACTTTTGGTGTCTCCTCTCCCCAGAAGCCCAGTCTGAATCTGCCCAGAGTAAGATGCTGAGTGGAGTTGGAGGCCTGATGCTGGGGCTGATCTTCTTTGGGGTCGGCCTCATTGTCTACAAGAGGAGCCAGAAAGGTGACAGACTCTGGGGAAAGCTCTGAGGCCCCCTGCCCTTCATGTTCTCTCCCCATCCCCTGCCCCACAATGCTCAGAACCTTGGTGCCCTTTGTTTCTGTGACTCTGAGATTTACAAGTATTTCTATGTCTGTCTCCCTTCCTTTCTCAGGAAATCGGGGTTTACAACCAGCAGGTAAGATCCTTCTACCAGGTGGGATCAGTGTTCTCATAGCTACAGTTTCTGCCCAGTGGGGCCTGAAGCTAAGAAGAGACTGGGAGGCCCTTAATGGGAAGAAATGGTTCTGCTTGTGGTTCAGACCCACATATGGACCCTAATCTGAGTGTTCTCTGTCCTCTGCAGGGCTCCTGAGCTGATCCCCAAGATTGTGTCCCCTGGAACTATTGCCTCCTCTCTCAGCCCCCTTCTCATGTGGAGGCTTCCTGTTTGTTCCCAGATCTCCAGGAGGTTAGCCCTTCTGACCCTTTCCCTGGAATAGCTCCTTCCCTGCACCTTCGACTCTGTCTGGACTCCTTGACATTTCCGTCACAGAGCTTCAAAGACCACCCTACTTCTTTTCTGTACTGATATTTTATCTACTTTTGCCCCTTGAGCCTTCATCCCAAGAATTAGAAGACTTGAGAATCAATTGGTGCTTGATGACATGGAGAAATAGGGGAGAAGGAGGAAACTTCAGCACTTGGGATTTGTAGAATCAATGTGTAAAATGCCTCTAGAGGTGAAGATTGCCATCCATTCTCGATTTTCCTCCCTGGGTGCCTCTTTTCCATTTCCTTCCAAAAGTCCTTGAGAGGGCAGTTAACCAGCATGCTACAGGTTTTCCTGTACATTTCTTGCCATTATGTAGATGTCAATGATTCTCAGGCTGTCTGCCCAGAAATCCTTCGCTTTCCCTTGTGCTGGACCCATCTCCTTCTGGTCATTCATCTTTCTGTTGACTTTCCATTTGTCACTTCTGCTCAGTTCTTTGATGATATGTTGTAGCCTATACTTGCCTATCATGTATCTCTCTATTGTACTTTTAACAAATTAAAGTTTTAGTAATACCTTTTTCTATTTACATTACATTCATTGCTTGATGTATATCCTACCCCCATTGGCCTTCTCTCATGACAAAATTTGAACTCAAGTTTCATAATAACCTTCACATTGATCACATATGTTCAACAATATAAGCAACAGTACAGATCTATACTCTCCCTCCTTCTTTCATGAAATGTTTATTTTTCTCTTCTCTGTGGACAAACTTGGTAACTAAAATTACATAGCATTCAGCATAATCTCCATTCCCATTCCCCACCATTTTGTAGTTTTGGATAGGTGTCTTTCCTAGTTCTATTTATAACATTCTGTTTCAGTTCATATAAGTCTTCTCATGTTTTTTTCTGAATTTTTCATTTTTGTTGTTCTGCTGTAACATAATTCCATCACACACATATGCCACAATTTACTTAGTCCTTTCTCATTTGATAGGTACTGACTTTGTTTCTAATTCTTTGCAATCATAGAGAGTTACAGTGAATATTTTGATGTAAATGCATGTTTGAGAATTTTTTTTCCTTCTTTGACTTCCTTCGCTTATATATTAAGTAGTGGAATGTCAGTATCAAAGGATATGGAGATGTTGACCCTTTGGAGCCTAAATTCAAATTGTTTTTACAATTAGTACAATTGTACTAGTTCACAGTTCCACAAATAAGGCATTAACCTGTCTGTCTTTGTATAGTCCTTCCCATATCAACCATTTTTGTGTGTTACCACATTAGAAGATTTCTTGAGGAAGAAATGACATCTCAGTTGTTTTAATTTTCATTTTTCATTCTTGGTTAATTTGGAGCATACTTGAATACTCTTCCTTTAACCCCTGGCAAAGGCTCTTGGTCTTACAGATTTGTATTAATTCACTACAGTTATTAGATAATAGACCTCTATCAGAGACATCTTTGCAAAGACATTTTTCCCCCATCACAAATTATTTTAGGTGATGACCTTGTCAGGCAAAGGCTTCTCAATTTTAGGTAATCAAAACAGTTTTCTCTGGGTTTCTTCTACATCTTATTTAGTTAAAAATTTTGCCCCTTGGCCACAGTTATGAAAACCACTTCCCTCCTTTTATTGGTGGAAGTTTGTAAGCTTTTTATTAGTAACTGAAACTGTCATTATCCAAGGTCCCTCTGAACTAGTGTTATTTGGAGTAAGCAGAAGAAAATTAAGTTTTTTTAAATCACCCATATATTTATCCATATTACCCATAATGCTTAGTAGGAAATACTTTCTAGATGGGTGATTTTTCTTATTAGTTGATTTCCATGCAAGGAGTGGAGCTGCCCAGAATTTACCATTTCCTAATGATGTTTAGGAGAGGCTATTCTCCACTGGATGGGAATTGGGATCCTAGGCCTCCTTTGCTCTGTGTTGGGCTCTTCTCTCTCTTTGGAGAGTGTAGAAGCCTGTCAGCGTCAGAGCAATAAATGGGAGCTGGGGAGATGTGGTGAGAGTGGCAGTTCCCCAAAGGGCTGCTGGAGGATGAAGCACTCAGGATTGCTTACCTACTTTTCTGTTTTGTACAGAAACAAAATCATGTTTGAGTTGTTTCAGTTTTCAGGTTCCCATAGATTATAATCCATTGGAATATACTTCTTATGTCCACTAATGAACATTTGGAAGGATGCAGATATGTTATTTGTAGTATCTAGGCTGAATAATTCCTTTATTTAGGCCGATGTGAATCTTATCTATAAAATCATTATTTTTGGAAACAAAAATCTTAGGTATTTAGGGATGCATTGTAAGGTGGAAGAAAGCACCAAATCATGTAGAGAAGCAAGGAACTAAATAATTTTTGGAGCAAGTGAATCCCAAGAGAATTCTCTTTAGTCTTTAAAACCTGTCCATTTTCAGGGGAATTGCCCCTTCAGATTAGTCTTTGTTTTTTTTCTTCGCAATAGTAATTTGTTTTCCCAAATACATGTAAAGATAAGATTTCAACATTAATTTTTGTGTTCCTCCTTCCTTTACCTTCTCCCTTCTCAAAGACAGCAAGCAATAGGTATAGTTAAACATGTGCAATCCTTTTAAACATATTTCCACATTTGTCATGTTGTGCAAGAAAAGTCAGACCAAGAGGGAAAAAATCATAAGAAAGAAAAAGTGAACAAAGAAACAAAAAGGTGAAAATTCTATGTTTTAATTCACATTCAGTCTTCATAGTTCTCTCTGGGTGCAGATAGTATTTCCTATTCCAAGTCTATTGGAATTGTCTTGAATCACCACATTGCTGAGAAGAGCCAAGCCCATCACAGTTGATCACATATTTTTTTTTTTTACTGCATACAGTGTTCTCCTGCTTATGCTCACTTTACTCAACATCAATTCATTTAAGTCTTTCCAGACTTTTCTGAAGTCATCCACATAGTCTTTGATGAGAAAGCAATAGAATGGGTTCCAAGACTTTGATGTTTCCTTTTATGTTTTCTAGCAATCAATACCCTTTGATTGTTGATTATATATCTAGACCTGGAAGAGACTTCTGAGACTATCTAGTCTAAACCTGTCATTTTATAGATGAAGAAGGTGAGATTAGGTAAATCAAATGAATAAACATTGATTAAGTGCCTTTTGTGTATCAGTCATTGTGCTAAGTTTGGAGCAAATAAACAAAGACAGAATTTCTCAGTTCAGTCATTGTTTCAGAGAAGATCAGTACTATGGTCTTCAGAACATATGAGTTGCTACCAGATTATCCAAATGTTTCAATAGACTGATTATGCAAATTAAAAGACCAAGAAAAAAATGCAGAACAATATGTTGAAATACTCAGCATACAAATAGAAGACAGACACTTCCCTTTTATTTTGAACTAGTTTTTTTTTTTTTTTTTTTTTTGGCTTGGCTGAGGTTTCCTTTTCAAAATTTCCAAGGTAAATTAAATCTTGCATGCATAGGAGAGCTTCCAAGTGAAGCCCTGGTATTTGCAACCTTACTGCCTATCCCTTTGCATTTAACTTGATTTATCACAGGAGAAATATCTTCCCTTTGAGCTTGTGTGGTAGGTTGTTATAGCAAATCTACTACAATACAAGGATTATAGAGATTAAAACCTGTTGGGCTACCCCCAACCGGGCAATGCCTTTCCTTACCCAGTCCGACGTCTCCAGATACCACGGCAAGGCAGTCAGTCATCACACCCAAGGAAGGTAGATCAAGCAGGCTTTATATGGTACAGCTCATGATGGTTCCCCTTCCCTTCTCCTTGTCCCTCCTTATATCCCCTCCTCATTACCTTTCTTACCTCCTGGGATCATGTGCCTCAGCCACAAGTTTTCCATAGGAAGGGGAATGCTTACCCTGTTACTGGCACATACTCAATGCCTATACATCTTATGACCTGCTTATTGGCAGGAACATTTTGATGGATGGACAGAATACATACCCAGGTGCCTCAACCACATCCTGGAAACCCAGTTACCAAAACAACATGGTCCAGTGGTCAAGGAATAAGGTGAGGCTTTCAAGTCGGGCTTCAAGGTTCAGGGCCCAACAAAAACCTAGGTTTTAGTATGCTTAAGAAGAGGTTCAACATTTTTTAAGAATCTCTGAAAAAAGACAAAATTTTGACATGTCTTTGAAGAGAAAATTATATTGAGACAAAGATGTAAAATTTTTAATTGCAATTCAAATCTTCTTTTCTTTTATAAAGGTTAGAAAAAACCTGATTCATAATCCTATGTTTTTTCCCTAAAATTATAAAATTTGAAGAAACTTAGTTAACAGAACTATATATCCCCTGAGGAAACAACTTGGTTAAACCCACTCTATAGGTAAACTGTCAGCTTGCAGATAAACACTGACTTTGCAAAATCAAAATCATATATTTACAAGGCAAAATTTTAAAGAAATCATATTGGATTAATTGAGAGGAAGAGAATTACATGTCATAAAGACTTGGTGTTTCTCAGACTGGCTAATATGACAGGAAAAGATAATGATAAATATTGGAGGGGATGTGGGAAAACTGGAACTAGCACTAATGCATTATTGATGGAATTGTGAATGGATTTAACCATTCTGGAGAACAATTTAGAACTATGCCCAAAGGGCTGCAGAACTGTGCATACCCTTTGATGCAGTAGTCTCTCTATTGGGTCTGTATCCCAAAGAGATCATAAAAGAAGGAAAAAGGGTCCACATGTGCAAAAATGTAACAGCCCTTTTTGTAGTGGTAAGGAACTGGAAATTGAGTGGATTGCTACCAGTTGCGGAATGACTGAATAAGTTTTAGTATATGAAGGTAATGGAATATTATTCTATAAGAAATGATGAGCTGTCTGATTTCAGAAAAGCCTGGAAAGATTTATCTGAACTGATGCTGAGTGAAGTAAGCATAACCAAAAGAACATTGTACATAGTAACAACAAGATCAACTGTAATGGACTTGGTTCTTTTCAACAATGAGGTGATTCAAGGCAATTCCAATACACTTCTGATGGAGAGTGCCATCCATCTCCAGAGGGAATTATGAAAACTGAATGTGGATCAATACATAGTATTTTCACTTTTTTTGGTAGTAGTTGTTTGTTTTTTCCTTTCTCATGGTTTTTTTTTCATTTTATCTGATTTTTTCTCAGCATTATGAATATGGAAATATATTTAGAAGAATTGTACATGTTTAACCTATATTGAATTGCTTGCTTTCTTGGGGAAGGACATATGGAGAGGAGCGGGAGAAAAATTTGCAACACAAGGTTTTGTGAAGATGAATGTTGAAAACTATCTTTGCATGCATTTGGAAAAATAAAATACTATTTAAAAATTTAAAAAAAGACTTGATGTTAGGGAAATTTATCCACAAATAAAATCCTTTTTTGGAGGGAGGTTTTAAAGATGGTATATTCTTTTAATTTGGTTTCTTAGCTGAGTAATGTTTAAAGTTTTCCCTTAATATTATCACTCCATGAGTGATGTATTTGTTAGCCAGGAGGGGTTAATATGAACAGGAAACAGTTTTCAGAACTTAGATAGATATTCAGGAGAAATGGCATAATAAAATATAATAAAAAGAAAATGAAAGATTCCCATTACAACCTTTGTTTTAGAAAAATGTTTTTGAAGAAATAAAATAAAATATACAGCTTTACCAAGTGTTAAAGAAAAAAAATTCATATTAATAAGTCATGATGATGTACAACAAATCACAAAGGTGGAATCATCCAGAATGATTCGAAGCCACAAATCATCTTGAGGTCAAAGGGGAAAGCTTTATTGTGATGCTTAGCAAGTGGGCAAAGTTCCTAATGAACTTGAAATTAACAAAGGAAGACAGTGGACATGACGATTCTATTTAAAAAAGATAGTCTCAGGAGTTGATGTCTATAGCTTAACTTCCAAATTGTATAAGGCAACAGTGGGCAGCTTTGCCTGTACAAGATCACTACATGGGGTCAGCTTGCTCCTTATTGGGGCTCACTCAGATACTATATTGCTACCAGGGACATGATCTTTGCTGGGATCTATTCACCCCATTATTATTATTTTTTTATTAAAGCTTTTTATTTGTATAACATATGCATGGGTAATTCCTTAGCATTGATCTTTACAAAGCTTTCTGTTACAAATTTTACCCCCAATCCCCTCCCCTCCCCTAGATGGCAGGAAGTCCACTACATGTTAATTATGTTAAAATACTTGACAAGTCGAATATATGTATACATATTTCCACACTTACCATTGTTGTGCAAGAAAAATCATATCTACAAAAAAAATCAGAGAAAGGAAATACAATGCAAGCAAACATCAATAGAGAGCATGAAAATGTTATGTTGTGGTCCATATTTCATATCCCTCTCTCTGGGTGTATATGGCTTTCTTCACTGAACAACTGGAACTGGTTTGAGGCATTTCATTGTTGCAGAGAGCCATGTCCATCAGAATTGATCATCATGTAATATTGTTGTTGCTGTGTATAACGATCTCCTGATTCTGCTCATTTCACTCAGCATCAGTTCATGCAAGTCTCTCCAGGCCTCTCTGAAATTGTCCTTCTGGTCGTTTCTTACAGAGCAATAATATTCCATAACATTCATATACCATAATTTATTCAGCCACTCTCCAATTGGTGGGCATCCATTCAGTTTCCAGTTTCTAGCTCAAAAAGAGCTGCCACAAACATTCTTGCACATGTGGGGCCCTTTCCCTCCTCTAAGATCTCTTTGGGATATAAGCCCAATAGAAACGCTTCTGGGTCAAAGGGTATGCACAGTTTGATAACTTTTTGAGCGTAGCTCCAAATTGTTCTCCAGAATGGTTGGATCCGTTCACAGTTCCACCAACAATGTATTAGTGTCCCAGCTTTCCCACATCCCCTCCAGCATTCATCATTATCTTTTCCTGTCATTTTAGCCAATCTGATAGGTGTGTAGTGGTACCTCAGAGTTGTCTTAATTTGCATTTCTCTGATCAATAGTGATTTGGAGCACCTTTTCATATGACTAGAAATGGTTTTAATTTCATTATCTGAAAATTGTCTGTTCATATCCCTTGACCATTTATCTATTGAAGAGTGGCTTAAATTCTTATAAATATGGGACAATTCTCTTGTAAAAGGAATGAAGAATAGGACAAGCCAGATTTGATTCAGAACAAGAACAAGAAATAATCTGAATGAGGACTCCTGTGTGAAGAGGTAAATCTGGATGCCACCCATTACTTGCTGAAGGAAGTCTGCAAGCTAGGAGCAGAATAAAGATTCTGGAGGGTATTAGAAAGATGGATGATCAAAAGAAAATCAAATTAAATCAACAAGCATTTATAAAGTACTTACTATGTGTTAAGTCCTGGTGATACAAAGAAAGAAAAACAAAAACAAATAGCCCTTGCTTTCAAAAAATTCACAAAAAAAAAAGATAATGCATGCACACACACACACACACACACACTGAACTATGTAAAAAAAAGGAAAAGTGGGAGGAATATATAAAGATAGATTCTTGGCTTCAAAATTCATTAATTTATGTCAATTTTCTTCATTTCACTCATTTAAAAATTCATTCTTTCATTTTATCCAAAAAAATATGGGACAATTCTCTATATATTTTAGAAATGAGGCCTTTATCAGAACCATTAAATGTAAAGATGATTTCCCAATTTGATGATTCCCTCCTAATCTTGTCTGTATTAATTTTGTTTGTGCAGAAACTTTTTTTAAATTTATTTTTATTTTTTTATTATTAATACTTTTTATTTGCAAAACATATGTATAGGTAATTCCTAAACATTAACCCTTACAAAGCTTTCTGTTACAAATTTTTCCCCCCTACTTCCCACCCCTCCCCTAGATAGCAGGATATCCACTACATGATAATTGTGTTAGAATACTTAAATCGAATATATGTGTAGTTATTGCCACACATCATTTTTTTGTTCAGGAGAAATCATATCTATAAGAGAGAATAATCCGATAAAGGAAATACAATGCAAGCAAACATCAATAGAGAACATGAAAATGTTATATTGTGGTCTACATTTCACATCCCTCTCTCTGGGTGTATATGGCCTTCTTCACTGAACAAATGTAATTGGTTTGAAGCATTTCATTGTTGAAGAGAATCATGTCCATTAGAACTGATCCTCATATAGTACTGTTGTTGCCGTGTACAACAATCTCCAGGTTCTGCTCATCTCACTCAGCATCAGTTCATGCAAGTCTCTCCAGGCCTCTCTGAAATCGTCCTGTTGGTCGTTTCTTACAGAGCAATAATATTCCATAACATTCATATACCATAATTTATTCAGCCACTCTCCAATTGATGGGCATCTACTCAGTTTCCACTTTCTAGCCACCACAAAAAGACCTGCCACAAACATTCTTGCACATGTGGGGCCCTTTCCTTCTTTTATGATTTCTTTGGGATATAAGCCCAATAGAAACACTGCTGGGTTAAAGGGTATGAACAGTTTGATAACTTTTTGAGCATAGCTCCAAATATGCAGAAACTTTTTAACTTAATATAATCAAAATTATCTATCTGGTGTTCAATTAAGAGTTCCAGATCTTTTTTGGACATAAATTCATTCCATCTCCACAGGTCTGAGAGGTAAACTATACTACATTCCTCTAATTTGCTTACAATATCACTCTTTATATCTAGATCATGAACCCATTTAGATCTTATCTTGGTATGTGGTGTTAGGTGTGGGTCCAGTCCTAATTTCTTCCACACTAGTTTCCAATTTTCCTAGCAGTTTTTGCCGAATAGTGAGTACTTATCCCAAAAGCTGGGGTCTTTGGGTTTATCAAACACTAAATTGCTAAAGTTATTGTCTAGATTGTCCTGATATCCTATCCTATGCCACTGATCGATTGCTCTATTTCTCAGCCAGTACCAAATGGTTTTGATGACCGCTGCTTTATAATATGGTTTTAGATCTGGTACTGCAAGGCCACCTTCATCTGCCTTTTCTTCATTAATTTCCTTGAGATTCTTGACCTTTTGTTCTTCCAAATGAACTTTGCTACTATTTTTTCTAGGTGTGTAAATTAATTAGTTTGGAGTTTGACTGGTATGGCACCAATAGGTAGATTAGTTTGGGTAATATTGTCATTTTTATTATATTCACTCGGCCTACCCATGAACACTTAATGTTTTTCCAATTGACTAGGTCTGATTTTATTTGTATGGAAAGTGTTTTGTAGTTTAGTTTGTATAGTTTCTGACTTTTCCTTGGCAAATAGATTCTCAAATATTTTATACTATCATCTGTTATTTGGAATGGAATTTCTTTTTGTATCTCTTGCTGCTGAACTTTGTTGGTGATGTATAAAAATGCTGATGATTTATGTGGATTAATCTTGAATCCTGCAACTTTGCTAAAGTTGTGAACTGTTTCTAGTAGTTTTTTAGTTGAGTCTCTAGGGTTCTCTAAGTATACCATCATGTCATCTGCAAAGAGTGATAATTTGGTTTCCTTATTACCTACTCTAATCCCCTTTATCTCTTTTTCTTCTCTTATTGCCAAAGCTAACATTTCTAATATAATATTAAATAGTAATGGTGACAGTGGCAGCCTTGTTTCACTCCTGATCTTATTGGGAATGGTTCTAGTTTGTCTCCATTACATATGATGCTTGCTGATCGTTTTAAGTAGATGCTACTAAAATTTTTAAGGAAAAGCCCATTTATTCCTATACTCTCTAGTGTTTTTAATAGGAATGGGTGTTGGATTTTATCAAAGGCTTTTTCTTTATCTATTGAAATAATCATATGGTTTATGTTAGTTTGGTTATTAATATAATTAAT
>JAJPUD010021159.1:0-23503 GCA_023553655.1 Myrmecobius fasciatus | reverse complement strand
TATGGCTTTCTTCACTGAACAATTGGAACTGGTTTGAAACATTTCATCGTTGAAGAGAGCCCTGTCCATCAGAATTGATCATCATATAGTCTTATTGTTGCCATATATAATGATCTCCTGGTTTTCCTCATTTCACTTAGCATCAATTCATATAAATCTCATCAGGGCTCTCTGAAATCATCCTGCTGGTCGTTTCTTACAGAACAATAATATTCCATAACATTCATATACCATGATTTATTCAGCCATTCTCCAATTGATGGGCATCCATTCAGTTTCCAGTCAGAAATAACTTTTATAAAAAGAAGGGAATCAAAATAAAATCATAGCTTGAATAACCATTATTCCCAAAGATTTTGGTTAATTTCTGCCCTGAATCATAGTCCCAAGTAAAGTATCATTGTCCCCAAGTCCTATTTTTTAATTTATTTTTTCTAGTTATACATGTACATTCATTTTAAAAATGCATTTCCTTCTTAATCATGTTGGGAGAGAAAAATCAGAACAAAAGGGAAAACCACTCTAGAGAAAATAAAATAAGAAAAAAAATGAATATAGCATATGTTGATTTATATTCAGTTTCCATAGTTATCTCTGTGGAAGCAAATGGTGTTTTCCATTCAAAATTTATTGGGATTGTCTTGGATCACTGAACTGCTGTGAATAACTAAATCTCTCATTGTTTATCATTGCACAATCTTGCGGTTACTATGTATAATGTATTCCTGGTTCTGCTAGTTTCACTTAGCATCAATTCATGTCAACCTTTCCAGGCCTTTCTAAAATCAGCTTGTTTATCATTTTTATAGAATACTATTCCATTATTTTCATATATTATAACTTATTCAACCATTCCCCAATTACTGGACATCTATTGATTTTCCAGTTTTTTGCCATTACAAAAAGAACTGCTGTAAACATTTTTGCACATATGGGTCTTTTCCCCTCTTTTATGATTTCCTTGGGATACAGGCCCAAAATTGTCATCAAAGGGTATGCACAGTTTTATAGCATTTTGGGTATAGTTCCAAATTGCTCTCCAGAGTGTTTGGATCATTTTGCAACCCCATCAGCAGTGCATTAATTTCTCAGTTTTCCCCCATGTCCTCCAACATTTATCATTATCTTTTCCTGTCATCTTAGCTAATCTAAGAGGTATGAGGTGGTAACTCAAAGTTGTTTTAATGTGCATCTAATTAATGTTGATTTAGAGCATTTTTCATATGACTTTGCAAATGGTGTTAATTTATTCATCTGAAAATTGTTTGTTTATATACTTTGACCATTTATCAATTGGGAAATGCCTTATATCCTTATAAATTTGACATAGTTCTTTATATATATTTTAGAAACAAGGCCTTTATCAGAAATACTAAAGTTTATTTTTCCAACTTTATGCTTCCCTTTTAATCTTATTTGTGTTAGTTTTGCTTGGGCCAAAACAAATCTTAATTAATTAATTAATTTTATTAAAATTTTTAATTTAAAATTGTTCATTTTGCATTTCATAATGTTCTCTAATACTTCTTTGTTCATAAATTCCTCCTCTGATCATAAATTATCTCTTGCTCTTCTAATTTGTTTATATCACTCTTTATATCATGTACCCATTTTGACCTTATTTTGGTAAGAGGTCCCAAGTTCTATTTTGATGGTAAATTCTCTTCCAATTTTTCTCATTGTTTCTCAAAAGGGTTTTTCTCATGTATTTTTTCTTCTTATTGCCATTCTTTATGGGTCCATTCACCATCTTACTCATCCTCTTTGTTCTCTCTCTCTTCCATCATTCTTGTATTTCCAGATCCATCCACTTGGGATGGACTTTTTAATTCCTCTAGTTGTTCAACTGGGAAGAGGTAACTGTCCAGTTTTTCTATCTCAGAGCTGTGCACATAATTGATGGTTAATAAATGTTGATTTATGTCCTCATAAAATTTCTTGCATCCTCCTTAGGCTTAGAAAACATCTTAGCATTTGCCTCCTCTAAGAAAAAAAATAGTAATAGCTTCTCTACTCTTTGAAGAAGAGGTTTTTCTAAAAAGCACTATATAACCAAATGTGGTCCCTTAACAGCCAATAAGGAAAATGGCCTGTGGGCTGAGGAGAGGTATCAGGTACTTCCACATGGTAACTTACAATTTTAATGAACAATTTCTGTTCTTTACTGACCTCAGGGAAAAACTTTGATTCTCTGCCTGAATTATGATTCTGGTGGGAACCCAGAACTTTGGAGTATTCTTCTGGCCTTATTAAGTTGATAGTTGGCAATAAAATGGGTTTGGGAAAAACTGAACTGCCAAGAGTGTTTTCAGAGAGTTGTATACTTTATATCAATTCTTGGATCTTATTCAAAGAAATATTTTATTTTAATAAAATAGTACAGAATATTCTCAGTTCATTTGTCCTATTTTGTACCCTTGGTTTTTTAAAAAATGTACTTTGGAATGGGAAAAGAGAAAGAGAAAGGGTAAGATATTGAGAGGCAAAAGCAGGACAGGATACAGAACTAGTTATATTTATTTTGCAAGAGCACTATATATGAGTTGTTCATTTGAAGTCTTTGTATAGGGTATACCAAAATCCTTAGTGAAGTTTTAAGTTTTTAAATTTTGAAGCAGCACTAAAATTTTTGGGATTTTGGGGGCTATCATGTCAGAAGTCATCAAAGAGAATGACACCCACTGGAAAATTCAACTGTGGACATTAGATTCATCAGTCTATAGAAAATGAGGGGTGCTTTTTACAAACTTCATTTCATTCTTCTGCTCTGTCTCAGGTTCATTTGGCTTAGGTTATCAGAATGCTCAGGTCCATTCCAATCCGGATGCTATTTAGCATGCTGCAAGAGTTAATCAGAAGCAACAGCTTTCTGTCTTAATCAATTTTTCACATCGTTCTAAGCCTCTATGTCCCTAGAAAACCTATATATTAAATAAGACTGGGTACATTTACATTTTTAATTTTCTTTCTTAATAACAGCTCTTATTTATACAGTAGAGTGGTGGCAACTGACAAAAATAAATGCTGAAATCGATTAGTAGGATGACATGAGGTAGGACCCAAAAATGTGGATTTAATTGCAGAAAGTTGCAATATGAAATCATAGTGCCAGGCTTTAAAATTGTTAATTAATTCTAGAAGGGAGAATAGGCCCATCAAATTACTGTAAGTGGTTTCTCTACAGTCTGTTTGCACAATTACCTTTTTCTCATTTAACTCCAACCTCCCCAAAGATACCTGTTGAGACCTTTCTATTGTCAATCTCTTCCATCTGAGTGCTGCTTTTATGACCAAGAGGCAACAGGATTCTAAATTCCAAGTTCCATTTGAAAATATTTGCTTCATGGGAACATGCCCAACAAGCATAGTTGCCGTACCTTTGGTCCAAATAGCATTTTGTGCTGGGTTCCTTTTTTAACATTCCCTACTTGAAAAAAAATGTTCTGACATGAAAGCTTCAGGGAAAAAATGAAACATTGACCAAAATAAAATCTGACTGAGGCTTTCGACTTTCATTTCTGCCTCAGGTAAGTTACTGGAGCCCCAATGTTAAGGACAAAAGAATAAAAATATCCTACAAAAAGATGAATGAAGCTAGTCCAGGCTTATTGGCAATGTGAGGCCTGAAATGTGGGTAAAGTAAGCAGCTGCCCATGCGGTATGGTTTGAGTTTTGCCCCCAAAGTTTGAGCTAGGAATCCCCTGCCAGGTTCCAGAGTTCCTGAAAACTGAACCATTATAGAGATTCATTCCTTTACTTTCTCTATTCAGAAATTTTCTTTTAAAAGGCAAACACCCTGAGGAAGCATCAGAAAGCAGCATCTTCAGTGAAAGGCCGTAAGACACAGTCATAAGGCCTTAGCTTCAATCCTGGCTGCCTCATTTATTAGTTGAATGACACAGGGAAAGTCAATTCACTCTGTTTCTTCATTTGTAAAATGTAGAGTTATACATAAATTTCTCATCTCACATTTCCCATCTCACAGGGTTATTATAAGGAATAAATGAGGTAACAACTAAAGTGCTTTATAAACTATAGAGCACTCTATCACCTATTATTATTATCATATGTATGAGCTGTTGCTGCTGTTGGCAATAAATTTAATTTATCATTGCTCTATGGAGTTTCAACCTACTGGAAAGTACTATAGAAATATAATATTATTATTGCTAGCTTGTGTTTGGGAAATGTATTCAAAAGGTCAGATACATAATTTTTGGACTGAGATCTTAGTCTTGCTTCCTTATCTATAACATTTTATAATAATTCATTTTCAGAAGTATTTTAATATTAACCATGGACTTTCCTTGAAATCACTCTGATGTTATAACATGAATATTATTGCACTGATTTTACAATTGAAGTTCAAAAAAAGTAAAGAACTTTTCCAATGTAACTCAGATGGTGGGTAGAGAAGGTATGAGACATTTCATATATGAGAGTAGAGAACTTTTGCTAACTAGATTTAAACGAAAGTTTAATATTAAAACAGGAATAATCAATGCATATAAATTGTTTTTTTTTGTAAATTGAATCTCATATTTATACAGACATGTTTTCATTTTGGTTTTAGTCCAGATCTCAGTACCATTTTTTCCAGTTTATATTGATCTTTAATGAATGGTAGCTAACATAATTTAAAATATCTGATATGTATTATTATTCTAATAAACATTTAGAAAAGGAAGCAATTATTACAAAGAGCCAGAAGGATTTTAACAAGTATATTCCCTTTACTTTTTATCTTGACAATAAATCAAAGAATAAGCATTAATTAATTGCCTACTACATGTCAAGTATTGTACTAAGTTCTAGCTCATACAAAGACAAAAATGTAGTACTGTCTATGTTCATGGAGTCACAATATATTTGGGGGGACAATATGTAGACATGTAAGTAGATATAAACTAAATAAAAATAAGTACAAAATAATTTTGGGGGAAGAATTAACAACAAGAATCAGAAAAGGACTCACTTATGAGGTGGTGTTTGAGCTGATTTTTGAAAAAAAATCTAGGATTCTTAGAGAAGGTAATAAGGAGGGAGTGCTTTCTTATCATGGTAATAGCCTGTAACAAAGGTAGAGAGATGAAAGATGGAGAAGAAAGAATATCATAAAGGCTAATCTAACTGGATTGAAGGATATGTAAGGAGAGTAACACATAAAACAACTTGAAAGGTATTTTAGAGAAAAAAATCATGAATCAGAGCAATCAGTGTCAAGATTGCCAATCAGGACCTAGAGAAAACTAGATATTCCTGGATCTTATTGGTTAGAACTGTGCTTTAGAAACATAGCCTTGCAGCAATTTTTGTGGCGGCAAAGCATTGGAAAATGAGTGGATGCCCATCAATTATGGAATGGCTTAATAAATTATGGTACACGAATGTAATGGAATATAATTTTTCTATAAGAAATAATGAACAGGCTGATTTTAGAAAAGCCTGGAAAGACTTACATGAACTGATGTTGAGTGAAGCAAGCAGAACTAGGAAAAAATTATGCACAGTATCAGCTAGATTATGTGATGATCAACTGTTATGGTCTGGACTCTTCTCAGAAATTTAGTGATCCAAAACAAATCCAATCTTCTCCCTCTTTAAAAGTAACTTTTAAAAAATTTTCTTTGGGTTTTTGGTACACACACACTATATATATATATATAATTTATCATATAATATGTATGTACATAATATAATAATATTTGTAATATAATATAAATATCATATAATGTATATGCACATGTTATAATAATAATTATACATATAATATGTGTGTATATATAGGTATGTATATAATACATGTAGGACATATTTCTATTTACATACACATATATATGCTTGTGGCTGTTTACATCAATAAAATTTGTTTCTTGAAAGTAAAAAGTGTTCCTTTTCTGTCTTTATACTCTCTCATACAGAGCAGTGTCTATCACAGAATAGGTATGATAATATGCTTGGTGATTAGTGGAAGGAGGAATTGAAAAGTATTTCAGGATTGTTATGGAAGTGACTCATTTTTAGGTCTTCCTTCTGAGGTCCTTTTTAATTGATGTGCAATTTAATTTCTTAATTAGTAATTTTAAATATAGTGCTATAACTAAAATAAGGTAAAAAAAAGGTGTTGCTTCAGGAAACCAAAATTTAAAAAGTGATGATAGTATTTATTTATCTTCAGGAGCATAGAAATATTCAAAATTAATACCCATTTTTATTTTTATACTAATATAATAAGAAATAATGTTAGCAAGAACAATAAAAATAAAGCTGTAAGATATTTTTATGTGTCCAAAGGTCTTTTTCTCTCTCCCTTAGAGATAGAGTAGGGGACAGTATTCTGATTTTTAAACCCTCCAAAGGTGATTTTATCCTAAAAATATGATTTGAAGCCTTACCTCTTGCCCTTGAAATATTTTGTGAAGTTTGATCCTGATGGCAAAATTATTAATTGTGTCATTGCATAAATGTTTTATTGTCAGAAGAATTCTTTTAAATGTAGAAAAACAATCTCATATTTATATATGAACAAATAGATAAGTAGTTATTACACACAGTTATATTTGTTGTTGTTCACATTTTACTATGTAGGTACTTTTGCAAAGTGGAGCACAATGCTGTACTCATCTGGGAGACTAGAGAAAGATTTGTAATTTGATATCCTTTCAAAACAATTAATTTTCTTCCTATCTCTGGAGCATCTTGCTGCCAAGAAAAATCTGAACTTGAATGAAGCATATGCTCTTGTTTCAATTTGAACTGCATCTTTTGCACAGATTCTTTCCCAGCCTTCCTACTCCCCAGGCTTGTTACTAGGACCCTTGATTCCTAATCTCATATTACCTTCTGGATCTTCCAAAAATATTGATTTATATTTGTGACAAAATAATAAATATATAGAGATAGAATGAAATAGAAAAAAAGAAGAGGCAGGTGGCTTACTGGATATAGAGCTGGACCTTATGTCTACAAGACCTGAGTTCAAGTCTGGCTCTACATATATGGTAGCTGTGTGAGTATAGGCAAGCCATTTAACTTTTGTTTGCCTTACTGCACTGGGGAGGGAAATGGCAAACCATTCCATTATCTTTGCCAAGAAAACCCCATGGATGGTACTGGCATCACACACATCCAACACGAAGAGTTGGATGTGACTGAATAACTGAACAACAACAAGAAGAAAAAATTAAAGAAAAAATTAAAAATTAAAGAAGGAAAAGAGAAAAGAAAAGGAATAAAAAGGGAAAAATAAATTATGATCTATGAAAAAAGAAATTCCTTGGGAAGTCAGAAAATCTAGGATGTGATTTTAACAACTAACTAGCTCCATGATTTTAGGCACACTATTTCCTCTCCATGAGTCTGTTTTTTCTCTGGAAAATGAAGGGATTGTACTAGATGATTTTTAATAATTCTTGCACTCCTGAGAATCTAGAATTCTATGACTATAACCTATAAAAATGAATTAATATTTAAGAAGGTCCCATAGATCAAGACACGCTATACATGTTTCTAGGCTCCTTTAGCTATGACCCAATGATACTGTGAAAGGTCCCTTATTCTTCATTTTATTTTAATACAAAGGACCGAGATATGTATTGTCAATAAAATACTGGAATCCCTTCCTTTCCACTGCCTGTTCACTCCTCTATAGCAGAAGACATTGTTTGCCAGGACCCTCTTCTCAGGACCTGAAGAGTCTCATGGGACTTACTTCCCTAGTTCTACCCCCCCATGAGTGGTAAACCAAATGATTTCTCATAGTTTTAAGTCTCAATAGTTCTAGTCAGTGAGATTCTTGACTAGCAATGACTATAAAATTAACACATATTTACCCTAGTCCTCATCCCTAATATATTTCAATTGAGGTCATTTACAAAGACATAACTGAATTTAGCTCTCTAACTAAAACATTAAAAGTAAATACATATAAATATATTATCTGTTTCCCTGGGATAGTCTTTTCCTCTCAACCCATGTATCTCTCAAAACAAGAAAGTTACCTTTCAGAAAAAAAGAAAAAAATCAGAAGCTCAGTCCCTTCTTTCAGACATCATTCAGACACTGTCAAAATATTAGGAAATATTCTTTTTTTCCAGAGCCAAGACTCAGTAAGCAGGCTGTGGCCTGAGCTTGGTATAACAATAGTCCCTTGTGTCACCCTATGGATGATCTCACCCTCTGGCAAAATCATATAATTACTGTATGGCTTTGACCAGCTCCAGGTATTTTCTGAGCTTGAACAAGCACTGGACAAGTACCCGTGTTCTGGTCATGAAGCTCTGCTATGAATCAAACTTGTCTCCTTGTTGCTGTTACCCCTCATTGTCAGGGCAATAGCTCACTGAATAGCTATTATTGTAAGTATTGAGGTCTCCCCACCCTGTATCAGGTCTCCCCACTGGGTGGGAGCCAATACATATATCCTTGCTTACAAGCCAATTCCCTGAGTTTGAAATTGAACTTTTGTTTGATTATCGACTCTCTTGTTTCTAGCCTTCCCTGCTTGGCTCTGCTCACCCACAGGTTAGAGGTTGTTTTGGTCCAGTCAACATTGCCAAGACTTAGTAAAACATTCATGTCAGGGTTTTTACACTGATAGCAAATCTCCTAGAGGGTTCAGTGTCCATTCAGGAGAAGTGACTTGGAAACTTAAGGCTTTTCTACTTGTTTATCTATCTCTGTCTTTCTCTCTGGCTCTGGCTCTTTTGCCTCTCTGTGTCTCTCTGTGTCTATCTCTATGTCTGTCTGTCTGTCTGTCTCTTTCTCTGTGTGTGTATGTGTGTGTTTGTCACTTTCTCTCTGTCTTTCTCTGTCTCTGATTCCCTGTCTCTCCCCTCCCTTTTTTCCTCCCTTCTTCCCTCCTTCCCTTCCCCCCTCTTTTTTCTCCCCTTCATTCTTCTTCTTCTTCTCTCTCTCTCTCTCTCTCTCTCTCTCTCTCTCTCTCTCTCTCTCTCTCTCTCCTCTCTCTGTCTCTTTCTGTTTTTCCTTCTGTCTCTCTTTTTCTTTCTCTGTCTATCTCTCTGTCTCTTTGTCTTTCTATCTCTGTCTCTCTTTCTCTCTGTCTCCCCTCCCTTCCTTCTTCCCTTCTTCCCTCCTTCTCTTCCTCTTCCCCCCTCTCTCTTTCCTCCTTCATTATTCCCTCCCTTTGTCTCTGTCTCTCTCTGTTTCTCTCTCTGTATCTCTATTTCTCTGTCTCTGTCACTGTATCTCTCTGTCTCTCTGTCTTTCTCTATCTTTGTCTCTCTGTCTCTCCCCTCCCTTCCTCCCGCCTTCTCTCTTTCTCTCCATCCCTTCCCCCCTCCCTTTCCTCCTTTATTGTTCCCTCCTTCTCTGTCTCTGCCTCTGTCTCTCTTTCATTGTTTGTTGCTTTGTATGGGCCGGTTACATGAAGAATGAAAAGCTCCTTTGTGATATTAAGAATTCACAACCTGGAACTAAATATTAACTTTGGGGCTTGAGCCATGTGATAAATTAAAAACATAATTTCCTCATAATTTTTCACTTACTCAACTCAGAATGATTCTTTTGGAAGCCATTTTTTAAACATAAGACAAATAATATTGTCAGGGATGATTTAGGATAGAAGTGTAACACTGAACAATCACAGCTCATATGAATGAAATATGATTACAAGATTTCTCTGCTAACTCCTTCTCTGAACATTATTTTCCTCTAGTCTTTCCAAGTGCTTGGGAATGTCAGTTTGGGAGCAATCATCGAAATATTTATGAAGTGAATTGAAATGTAATAACAGAAAAAGTTGGGAAATTCAATACTATAGTAGGTATCTTGACATTAAACTCTGTAGTTTTGCAGAGGCCTGGTAGGTATATCCTTATCTGTTCCTATCCATCACTACTTTGTCTTAGAGATAAAGTATCAAGTTGTTCTTTCAGGCAACTTATTCCACTACTTTGACTACGATTTTCTCATCTGTCAAATGGGGATACTAATATTTGTATTATTTACCTCTCAGACTTCTTAAAAAGAACATGATTTATATATTATGATATGTAAATTTTACCTGTAAATTGGACAAGAGAAGAAATATCATATATATGTCTCTATCCACATAATATAAGATCACAAACATGCCATTAATTATGTTAAATGTAATAATAAAATATATTACATTATCTATTATATATAATATCAGCATGTTATTTATTTTCAAATTATATATATATATATATATATATATACATATATTATGTATGCACATTTTAAGATTGAACTTGAGGGGACATAAACATAGATAATCTATCTCCAGGCCTGCCCTTAAATACCCATCAGTTCATAGGAACTTGTGTGTTCTATGGTCTTAGCCTATGAGAGCTCAAGATCACTTGTATTTTTTGATGAGGCAAAAGTTGGACTTTCAAGAACTTTTGTAAACACATTAAAACAAAACAAAACAAAACAACAAAGAGTAAATAGTTTTCCTCTATTTAATAGGTTACATTTATATTGGTACTAACAGAATCAATAACAATATACATTTGTCCATTTAATTTAGTTAAAGTGTTATCTTACTACAGAGCCTAGACATTATCCATCAGACACACTTTCCAATTTCATGTTTGCTTCTTCATCACACTCATTCCTAAGCCTATCCTAAAATGGAAACTATTTTCCACACTGGACTCTTTCCAGATAATGTTTTTTTTCTCATATTTATCATAGATTTATTGTTTTATTCACCACTTTTCCCTGAGAGATATTCTCAAATCTTCATGTTGTAGCTACCCCAAAGCATTCTAATCAGTCTACCATACCTCTTTGGGGAGAAGGAAAAGGGATGGGAAGGGATATAAAATATAGTATAATAGGATTTCATTTAGAATGAAGTTTATTTTGGGGAATGGAGGGAGGATTGCTTTATTAAGTGACAAATGGTTAACTTGTTTTTCTCACCTAAAGGGATAACTTTAATCATGAGATTTACAATTTTAATCCTGGCCTCTTACCATGGTCTGGACCTTATTTTCCAGAGCATCTTTGCTTAAATATCACACTATAAACTTAAAGATGATGCAGAAAAATTGAACTTCTTGTCTCCTCTCAACCTCATTCCCTTTCTTAAGTATCTTATTTCTGTTTTCATATCATCATTCTAGCACTGCCCAACCTAAAAACCTTGGAATCATTATTTGTTTTTCCCTCTCCTTCATGTTCTTCGTTCAAAATGTCACAAGGTACAGATTGTCTTTAAAATATCTTTTAAATTGCCATTTCCTCCTTTATTCTCATTATTATGACTATAATACTGGCCTTCAATACCTCATATCTGTGATATGGTAACAATTTCCCAACCTATTCCTCTTTGTTCATTTACTCACTAATGCAGAATGATCTTCTGAAAATACTACTTTCATCTTGTTAACCCCCTCACTTCAAGAATCCAGAATAGTTCCCAATTGTTTATTAGATTAAGTTCAGATTTTATTACCTAGCTTTGAAAGACTCTTCATAACCTCACCACAACCCAATCAACAACACCCCAATTTTGATCACTATTGCCCAACCTAGTCGCAATGACCCACAATGTCATGTTCAAGAATCACTTAATAAAAAGCACTAAGTACTTGCTTTGTCAAGCACTAGAGCAATGCAAATATAAAAACAAGGCTCATTGCTGCCCTCAATGTGCTTATTTTTTCATTCTTTTATGCATTTACTCGTGCCCTTTTCTTAGCCTGGATGCCACCTTTTTTGTCTTGTGTTTATTTAAATGTTATTCATGTTTTAAGATCCAGTTTCAAATTGTATATCTTTCTTGACTACTTTGACTCATTTTTGTCTTTCTTAATTTGGAATTTCCATTGGAAGTATGATTGGTACTCTGCAATTTACTATTTAGCTATCTATTTAGTTCTTCCTGTATGCTACTTCTGTTTCTCTAGCTATTCATAAGATCATGTCTTATATATGTTTTGTATTCCCCATAATAATTAACAGTGTTGAGCATATAATAAGCCTTCAATAAATATTCGGTGACTCTATTTCCAGTTGGAAAAGAGCATTCATTTTCTTTTTTGTCTAATGCATTATAATCAGCAAATAACATTGCTGTTCGCATTCTTTCTACTACTATGAAATCAGTGGATCAATACTAATCTCAAAGGATACTCATATTTTTCTTTTTCTTTTTTCTTTGCTGAGGTAATCGGGGTTAAATGACTTGCCTAGGGTCACACAGCTAGGAAGTGTCTGAGGTCATATTTGAACTCATGTCCTTCTGGCTTCAGGGCTGGTGCTCTATCCACTGTGCTACCTACCTGCCCCAATACACATATATATTTTTTTCCACAGAAAAATCAGAGTTTTTCTTTCTGTTAATAATAAATTATGAGTGATTAGTTAATTCCATTAATGAATGTAATTCTAAGAGAAAGTAGATTGAAATAAAGAAACATCATACAATTAATTCTTAGAGCCTACAGAGAAAAATAAAACAAATGAACATGCCCCTAATAATATTTCACTATCCAATTTCTTCAATCATATATTGATTATTTTTATACAAGTTACATTTCAACCAAAATATATTATTCAAAATGGTCCACATTCTTTTCATCTCTCTGTTTTTCTCCATATTATCTCTCATCCCTTCAATGGACTCCCTTAGCTCCCCTATTTCCATTGTTGAATTTCTTTTGTTCTTTTAAGGTCAAACCCAAGTCCCATACCCTTCTTGGACCACCCCTACCCCAAATTTGGAAATTCACTCTCCTTTCTTATACTTCTCATAACATTTTCTGTGTATTTATTTAAAGCACTTTTTATTTGCTGAGGCAATTGGGGTTCAGTGACTTGCCCAAGGTCACACAGTGAAGTGTTGGAAGTGTTAAGTGTCTGAGATCATATTTGAACTCAGTTTCTCCCGACTTCAGAACTGGTGCTTTATCCACTGTGCCATCTAGCTGCCCCTATTTAAAGCACTTTTAATGATCTTTTTAGATATTTTTATATACAGTACACCTCCTATCAGACTCAAAGTTCCTTAAGAACAAGGATTGTGTCATGTTTTATCTTTGTATGTCTCCCAGTGCTTAACATTATGTTTAATAAATAGTTCTGAAGTAGAATTGGAAAAATGTACATGTTTCTTTTTTTTTTCATTTTCAAAGAGGACCCTGACATTAGGGAGGGGATGCCATGACGTGCAAGTAAATTGGATTTAAGTGAGGGAGGGATGGACAAGATCATATGCCTCAGTTTCCCTTCCAGAGCTATCTGGGTCCAGTGGCCAGATGTAGATCAAGATGACTGGATATGAGCTGGATGCAGTGGGAGACTTTGGCCTTTTTAAACTAAGGTCTTCAGTCTGAGACTGCACCTTTTCAGTGATTAAAAATAGGTAGCAATTGAGGCAAAAAAAAATCTCCTCTTTCCCCTAGTTCAAAAAATCTAAATACATGAATGAATCTGGGAGAAGACCCTCAGATTTCTGACTAAAGCAGAAATGACTGCATTTACATTCAATCCGAGTCCATGTGGACCCAAACAATGATTAAGTGGGGTTTCACCTAGCACTTGGTGGTGTTCAAGGAGAATTAGATTGGTTCTGGTTTAAGGTCTTGTCTTTAAAAAAGAAATCTAGCCTTGTTATATCACAAGAGTGGAGATGATTTAGAAGGTTCAGTGAATTTATAGCATATCTCTCCTCAAAGCTTGAGGTTTTCATTTGTGCTTACATTGCTTTGATTACTGAATTTGAAGTCAGAAGATCTGCATTCAAATCTCAGCTCTGCTAAGTCTTACCTTGGTCAAATCACTTTGTCTTATTAAGCCTCAGTTTCCTTATCTATAAAATAAAAAGATTAGACTAGATGACTTCTGTGAGTTCAAATCTATAACCCTAGGATCTGATAAGATTACAGACTAAGATCAAGAAGGTGCCATTCAAAACAAGCAAAAATACCATAGATGAGAGACTGAGATCAAAGTGACTTCCTAATGGTCACCTTGCCAATAATATCAGAAATAGGCTTTAATGTCAGTTCTTCCAGAAAACAACTTTGGCCCTTTATCTGATATTTATGAGGTAGGATGACATCCCCCCTCCCTAGGACTTGACACTAATTTGAGTGAAACTACATCACCATCGTTATTTCTGAATGTGTGGATTATTTTCTCTCAATATTGAAAGAAACCTTAGTTTGTATAAACCTTAGTTATATAAAATTTAGGAAAAATATTTCTCCCACCAGACGAAAGCTGGGCTCTTTCTCCACCATGTACCAACCTTGAATCACATTTTGCAATTATGTCATCTGAACTTTACATTTACCTTTGGCTTCTCTCTCTCTCTCTCTCTCTCTCTCTCTCTGTATGTGTATATACATATTTTATATATATATATATATGTATGTATATGTATATATACTGGTTTCCAACTAAGTAGTAAAGTCTCTCTGCACAGGTGTACAGGGAAAAAGAAGCAAATGAGAGACAGAGAAGTTTTTATTCTTCCTTCTCACATCAAAAATGGTTTTGACATCTTTTACCTGCTTTCTTCTCCTTATCCAGTCAACCAAGCTAAGATAGGCTTGGAAGATTCCCTTGGAACCCAGTCAGAGGGAGGGGGTGAGCCCCTTTTCTTCCTCTAGAGATCGTACACAAAAGAAAGCAAGTTATTTCTCAGGCTCTCCAACAAATAGCCACTTGCTCTCTGGGATATCCTGAATCTGTGTTCAATCTCAATGAGATTTAAAGTTGTGCTAGGAAGCTATTGCTGAAACACAAAGCCAGTACTTTAGGGAGAAGAGCTTTCAGCATCATGGCCAGGAATGACACTAAGCAAGTTGTGGATCTTTTTAAAAATTTTTTTTGTTATCCTAGTATTTGCTATAGAGTGAAGCAAAAGTTACTAATAACCTCACAACATGTTCAGTTCATTTCTCTTATTAATGTGAAATAGCAATGTAATGTTTTATGAAATATTTTCCTTACATTAGAAAAGTATGCAACTTAGCTTGTCCCCAATTTTCCTACCTATCAATTTCCATAATTAGTTCAATGAAAAGTACAATGGACCATATCCATGTACAACTCCAGAAAAATCACCCAAATAGATTGTACTGTTCTCCAACTAATAGGGCACCTATGTTCAGACAGGAATTTATTTTAAATGGGAGAAATGCTATTAATATTCAAAAGAAAAAAATGCTGATCATACCACACATAGGGAAAAATAGTGTTTTACTTCCTTTCTCCTTCTTGTCTAGATGAGCCTTCATATGCCTGGTTAAAATTTAAAATGAGCTTATTTTCAGGATTTCCCTGCTTGAATTCCTCTTTCAGTGTTTTTTTTTTTTTTTTAAATTTGCAATAATTCTCTTTTCACACATGGCAAGATTTCTCTCAGGATCAAACAAACAAACAAACATCATTAACCCTAAGCAAAAAATGTGAAGTCATTTGTTGGCCTGCTTTATGAAATTTGACAACCTTATTAATCGGTAAATAGACATTATTTTAAAAACAGTTCTTACTTCCAAAACTCATCATGTGGGGCCAACCAGGAAGTGAGTAGCAAATCTTTGTCACCATGGGGCATGCGGATAAAGCTACATGAGAACATCTTCTTAGCAGGGAGGATGTTTCTCTGCTACAGACTTGAGAGAGAGGTAATTATAGTGAATCCTACCTTAGCCTTTCATTACATGGCATAATTCAATTAAAATGTTTAAAATATAAAAATCTTCAGTTTTTCCAAAGTCCCTTAACATTTTATCTAAACCCAAAGTAAAAGAAGAGGACTCCTTAACTATAATGGACTAAAAGACAGTTATGGGGATTTTGAAGGAAAATATAAACATACAAGCTGAAAATAGGTTCTATATGAAACATGATAGATTAAATTAGATTATAGAATCCAGGAGAATTAGAGGTGGAAGGGGTCTTAGAATAATTTAGAATGCATGCTCCTTAATGACAGAGACTTTTGTCTTTTTTAGACGGCTTTATATTCTTCTTTATATATTGAATTTTTTATGATCATAAAGTTCATAATAAACTTCTTGAAAACATTTTGTTTTGCATTTGGCTCTGTATCTTTATTACTTAGCAAGTCCCTTGTACACAAAAGATGCTTAATGGATGCTTTTGGTGAATTAGTTGGCCAATATCAGTCAACTGAGCAAGATGAATTAAATCATTTAACTAACGTGATATAGTGAATTTGTGATTGAAAGCAGTTTGTGAGTTAACTTTCATAAATATGAATAATTGGAAAATTCTTAACTAAATAAAAGATAGAAAGGGAACATAAGAATAATGATAAAGACAATTTCTATGACCTAAAATTGAAAATATTTTTGCTCAGTCAAAATCAATGCATTTAGAAGGGAAACAACAAAGTGGGAAAATAATCTTTGTAGTGAATTTCTCTGACAAAGATCTGCAATGCAAATTATATGGACGATTCATAAACACATATAAAAACAAGAGTCATTACCCAACAGATAGCCAAAGGATATGAGTAGACAATTTTCAAAAAAAGAAATGAAAGCTATCACAATCATATTAAAAATGTTCCAAATTACTAATCATAAGAGAAATCCAAATTAAACCATGACTGAGGTTTCATTTTACTCCCATTCAACTGGCAATGACAAAAAAAAAAGAAAATGACAATAGTTATAGGAATTGTGGGAAGACAGGCCAACTAATGCACTGTTTGTGGAACTGTGAATTTGGCTAACCATTTTGGAAAGCAGTTCTGAGCTAGAATCCCAAAGTCACTAAATTGCCAAAGACAAAGGGGGAAAATAAATTAAAATCTATTGGTAGTAGCACTTTTTGTGTAGCAAAGAGCTAGAAGCAAAGTAGGTGCTCATCAACTGGGGAAGGGATGAATAAATCATTGAATATGAATGTAATTGAATATTATTGAACCATAAGAAATAATGAAATGATCAGTTACAGAGAAATGTGAAAAGTTTGCATGATCAAACTCAGAGTGAATTAAATGGAACTAGAACAATTTACATAATTATCAAAATAATCTAAAGAAAACTAACATTAAAAGACTTGAGAATTCTGATCAATAAATAATTAATCACAATTTCTGAATAATGATGAAGCATGCTTCTCATCTCTTGTTAGAGATGTGATGGACTGGAGAGATACAGAATAAGATATTCATGTTTAGGTATGGCCCATGAGTAAATTTGTCTTGCTTCACTATACTTAATAATTACAAAGGAGGGCTTTGAGGGAAGCAGGGAGCTGAGGGAATGGGTAGTTAATAATAGTATTGCTTAGGAAAAAAAAGACAAGAAGAAAAGTTTCCAAATGTTATAGAAAAAAAAATATATGGGGGAAGCTAGGTGGCACAGTGGATAGAGAACCAGCACTAAAGTCAAAAGGACCTGAGTTCAAATGTGGGCTCAGACACTTAACACTTCCTATCTGTGTGACCCTGGGCAAGTCACTTAACCTCAATTGCCTCAGCAAAACAATAATAATATATGTAGAAGAAAGCAAAAGTTCAACAGGGACTCAAGATAGCATTGATAATATTTTAGTAAATTTAGTATACACTTCAAAATCATGCTATATATAATAGAATTGTGGTTTTGTTTCTAATCTTTTTCTGTTCTTTATATTTTGAAATTCTTATAATTGCAAAGTTTATAATAAAACATTCTTTTCTTTAAAAAGAAAGATCTGAATAACATCTAACATGAAACTGACCAGCTAATTTGAAAACAAAATCTGAGAAAATGAAATAGAAGAGCCCTTATTATTAGATTTCAAATATGTCATGATTAGAGATTAAATGCTTTCTATTTCCATCAAGGACAGAATAAAACAAACTTAAACTCCTTTAATTAGGTTAGGATTTCCTACCTGGACCATATTCAATGATTTAAGATGAGAGAGGATGAAGTGTCATTTCCTATAAGTCTCTTATTCTATTATTTATGCCAACTGTGGATGTTTGCTTGAGTAATTGAAGGTCTTTTTTTTAAATAGTTTAAGTCACTTTCATTTATTTAGAGGTAGTGTGGTTTAGTCATAAGAAGGCTCCACTAGGTGGCAGTAGGCATGGATTCTGCTTTCATCCTTTATCTTACTATCCCACATCTCATCCTGAAGGATTTCAGCTAAAAAATTTAATCTCATTGGGCCTCATTTACTTCATCTATTTTTATTTATTTATTTTATTAAACCTATTTTAAAAGTTATAATAATACTGTCCTAGTGGTGAGATCAATGATTCTATAAAATTTTATGAAAATGGCAAGGCTACTTCAATTGATGGCACAATCCATACATGACATATGGTAAATGATTTCATTTTCAGGCCAGTTCAACTTGGTTAAAATTGTTCTTGGCATATTTTATCTGAAGTATACACTGGAGGGTTTAGCTACATCAATATTTTTAGCATAAACAAAATTATCATTTCTAAGTGCTACAAAGCAGTGAAAATGATCTTTAAACATGAATAATTTGTTTAACACAGCCACTAATATGTGCAGCCAATATTTCACTAATGGATGGGTTAGGAAATGAATTTCTAGCTAGTCTTGCATAATGAAATATGTATATTCCTTGTAATTATCAACAAATTGGAGTTGATCATTTCAGTGTTTCACAAATAGAATGTTCAGATTCTTCATCTGGAAATAAAATGAAATGAATGCAGACTGATTGCACCCCCATTTTCACTGCCCCTTTTTTAAAAAAGAATATGTTTTGACAACACATGTGGAATGTTAGAACTAAAAGGGAAGATAGCAATATTTTTGTGCAAATCTTTCATTTTTCAGATGAGGAAATAGAGGCTCTGTCATATTACTTTCCTATGATCACATAGCTACTTAGTGTCAGATACCAGTCAATTTAGTTCAATTAGGCTTTATTAAGTGGAAGGATTCTGATTACAGGCAGTGTGATTAAAAGCATACTCAATATGGATTTATAAGTTCTGGGTTCAAATCTAACCTGCTGTATTTTCTGTAAGGTGAGCCAAGTCCATGAACCTCTTCAGGTCTCCCCATCTTGGAAATGAAAAGGTTAGATTAATCGTTCTTACCAGTGGTTCTTGAACCCCTTGGGGATTTGTAACAATAGTCCACCCAATAAATAATTGCAAGGAATATTATGAATGGTGTATTAAATTATCCAGAGGGTTCACAATAAATTTCTATTGATGTTGAAAGGGGCTCAAGAAGCCAAACTCCTTGGAGACAACTGGACTAGATTTTCCCTCAAGCTCCTTCCAGTTCTAAATTCTGTGATTCCCAGAGTTGTGCTCTTGGTACTCCGTGACAGCTCCTCACTCTTCACGGTGCATTCTATGAATGTCACAGAACTGTGAGTTCTATAATAAGTTACAGGCATGTGGTCTGCCAATGAATCAGAAATAGAAGTTCCTTGTCAGATTTATGATTTACTAAGATTCTGTCTTGTAGACTCCTTAAAGGATTTTTTTAAATAGACAACTGCATTCTCAGTAAGTCTGATTTTCTTGTGTTTTTCCTAGAGGAAGTACTAGAATAAAAATTAAAATCACTTTTATATTCAGTTAGTACTAATCATCTAGCATGTTTTACTCACCCAAAACCACAAATATGTTTTACATAGACCTACCCTAATGAGAGAAGTTTTTAATAGCTGCTATTCTGGAGATTTCCCTTTGTGTTTCAACTGGTTTCCAAGTTTTATTTTTATGTTTTGAGATTCAGGTAATGCAATAGAAGCAATTGAGTTCCTAGAATTTAAAATTTCTGAGAGGATGCATTAAGGAGAGATACTCTCTTGTTTTATTCTTTACATTTTTATCCTTTAACACCTACAACGTTTGGCCAATGATAGATGCCTAATAAATCTTTGACAATTGATTGTTTGATTGATATTTTCTTGGAGTTGTTATAGAACTGGGCTCTAGTCAAAGTTCTGACACCTTCTCTGTGACCATGAAAAAGTCAAATAACCTTTCTGAGCCTCAGTGGGCCCACCAGGAAGTTTTTCCTCACACCATGGAAAGATCACTGGATTTGGAATCAGAAGTTGTTGTTGAGTAATTTCAGTCATGTTTAACTCTTCATGATCCTATTTAGGGTATTCTTGGCAAAGATACTGGAGCAGTTTGCCACTTCCTTCTCTGCCTTAATTTTACAGATGAGGAAACTGAGGCAAAAAGGGTTAAATGACCTGCCCTGGGATCACACAGAAAGTTAGCATATGAGGTTGAATTTGAACTCAGGTCTTCTTCATTTCAAGCCCTACACTCTTTCTACTGTGTATTGTCTCTGACAAGTCTTCACTTTTCTACTTTCTAGCTGGGTGATCTTGGACATGCTGCTTCACATCTCTGAGACTTTTTTCATTTATTATTAAGCAATAAGCATGCTGTAGTCTTTTATGCATATGAATGTATATGTGTATATGATTATAAAAATCTATGTATATATGTGCATATCTACACACATTTATACATATATTTACATCCTTGTTTAATTGTAGTCTTCATGGGAATAGAGGAGAAGAAGGGGGAAAAATAAAGTAAAAAGTGCACAGTGGAGAAGTACCTCCAAGGAAGTAAAGAAAAGAGGGACAGCTCTGAAAACTGTGTACATATAGGCTTTCTTGAAATGGAAATTTATTGCTTTATATTTTGAATCATTTCCTACGTTCTGCTGTGCACACAGCAATGCCTTTTTTCCTTTTTCTATTTTCTATTTAAGTTTAAAATAAATTTAATAAGAAAAAATTATAATTTAAAAAAGGAAATGAACAAAACAATTGGATTAAATAAGAGGATCTATAATGATATTGACATTACTAAAATAGATAAGACATTACCCGGGCTCCATTTTCTACACACATTAAATAAATGGTTTAAGGACTCAATAATACCT
Organism: Myrmecobius fasciatus; assembly: GCA_023553655.1. Taxonomy (NCBI): domain Eukaryota; kingdom Metazoa; phylum Chordata; class Mammalia; order Dasyuromorphia; family Myrmecobiidae; genus Myrmecobius; species Myrmecobius fasciatus. The sequence goes on along the minus strand of JAJPUD010021159.1, from coordinate 2,624 downwards.
GCAGCTCTTTCCAGTTCTATATCCAGTAAATAATTCTATGAACTTGATTCATGTTCCACTTATATTCCTAGATATTGATATTTATATCTTATTGAAATTACTTGAATTAACTTTACATTTACTCAGTTACATCTATTAGGTCATTCCAGTAGAAAGTAAGTCTCAAGGGTAGGAACTATTTTGGGCTCCCCTCCATAGTAAGAAGTTAATAAATGTTTGTTGATTTAAACTTTGTAGAATTTGTAAAATGGGGATCAAAGCACATTTGTAAAATGCTTAAAACAATACATAGTATATTGTAGACTTTATTTTTTTGGAGGTTAAGTGACTTGCTCAGGGCCACAATGTCTAAAGCCAGTTTTGACCTTGACTTGAGGGGCAATGCTTTATAGATTATGGCACTACTTAGCTGTCCCAACATTGTAGATTGTTCCACACTTATGTATTATAATTTAATTTTTACATGTATATAAACTTTTTAAAAACACATTTCTTTTTGAATCATGTTGGGAGAGAGAAAAACAAAAAGGAAAAATTTGGCATAATAAAAAAAGTGAACAAATATGTAATTGATGTGTTGATTTACATTCAATCTCCATAGTTCATTCTCTGGATGAAGATGGCATTTTGTATCCAAAGTTTATTGAGATTGCCTTGGATCATTGAACCACTGAGAAGAGTCAAGTCTGTAAAGTTGGTCATTCACAATCTTGCTGTTACGTGTTCATGTATTCCTGTTTCACTCAGCATCAGTTCATATAAATCTTTCCAGTCCTTTCTAAAATCAGCTTGTTTATCATTTTCATAGAACAATACTATTCCATTATTTTTATACAACAAAAATTATTCACCCATTCCCCAATTGATGGGCCTTTCCTCATCCAATTTTTTGCCACCACAAAAAGAGCTACTAAAAATATTTTTGTACATGTGGGTCAACATTATAGATTCATCATAAATGTTTTCTTTTCTTTTCTTTTTTTTTTGGCTGAGGCAATTGGGATTAAGTGACTTGCCCAGGGTCACACAGCTAAGGCGTATTAAGTGTCTGAAACCAGGTTCTCCTGACTTCAGGGCTGGTGCTCTATCTACCGCGCAACCTAGCTGCCCCTTCTTCCTTTTTCTTTATCCCTACACATGTATTACTAACCATAGGAGGTTGCCATGAGCAAAGCACTTTGTAAATTCTAAAATGTAGGAATGTGAAGTTTTTTTTTATTTTTTTAATTTTTATTTATTTTTATTAAAGCTTTTTATTTGTATAACATATGTATAGGTAGTTCCCCAGCATTGATCTTTACAAAGCTTTCCATTACAAATTTTACCCCCAATCCCCTCCCCTCCCCTAGATGGCAGGAAGTCCACTACATGTTAATAATGTTGAAATACTTGACAAGTTATGCAAGAAAAATCCTACAAGAAAAAAAAATCAGAGAAAGGCAACACAATGCAAGCAAACCACAATAGAGAGCATGAAAATGTTATGTTGTGGTCCATATTTCATATCCCTCTCTCTGGGTGTATATGGTTTTCTTCAGTGAACAATTGGAACTGGTTAGAGACAATTCTTTGCTGCAGAGAGCCATGTCCATCAGAATTGATCATCATGTAATACCGTTGTTGCTGTATATGATGATCTCCTGGTTCTGCTCGTTTCACTCAGCATCAGTTCATACAAGTGTCTCCAGGCTTCTCTGAAATCGTCCTGCTGGTCGTTTCTTACAGAGCAATAATATTCCATAACATTCATATACCATAATTTATTCAGCCACTCTCCAATTGATGGGCATCCCTTCAGTTTCCAGTTTCTAGCCAGTACAAAAAGGGCTGCCACAAACATTCTTGCACATGTGGGGCCCTTTCCCTCCTCTAAGATCTCTTTGGGATATAGGCCCAGTAGAAACATTGCTGGGTCAAAGGGCATGCACAGTTTGATAACTGTTTGAGCATAGCTCCAAACTGCTCTCCAGAATGGTTGGATCCGTTCACAGTTCCACCAACAATGTATTAGTGTCCCAGTTTTCCCACATCCCCTGCAACATTCATCGTTACCTTTTCCTGTCATTTTAGCCAATCTGACAGGTGTGTAGTGGTACCTCAGAGTTGTCTTAATTTGCATTTCTCTGATCAATAGTGATTTGGAGCAACTGTTCATATGACTAGAGATAGTTTTAATTTCATCATCTGAATATTGTCTGTTCATATCCCTTGACCACTTATCTATTGAAGGGTGGCTTTAATTCTTATATATATGAGATAATTCTCTACATATTTTAGAAATGAAGCCTTTATCAGAACCATTAAATGTAAAGATGATTCCCCAATTTGATGCTTCCCTCCTAATCTTGTCTGCATTTGTTTTTATTTGTACAGAAACTTTTTAACTTAATATAATCAAAATTATCCATCTGGTGTTCAATTAGGAGTTCCAGATCTTCTTGGGACATAAACTTATTCCATCTCCACAGGTCTGAGAGGTAAACTATATTATGTTCCTCTAACTTGCTTACAAAGTCCCTCTTTATATCTAGATCATGAACCCATTTAGATCTTATCTTGGTATATGGTCTTAGGTATTTGTCAAGCCCTAATTTCTTCCACACTAGTTTCCAATTTTCCCAGCA
>JAJPUD010021158.1:0-17379 GCA_023553655.1 Myrmecobius fasciatus | reverse complement strand
TAAAGAAGGGAGAGAAAAAAAGAGGTGAAGGGGGAAAGAGATTAAAAAGAGAAAGAGAAAGAGGGAGAAAAAGAGAAAGAGGGAGAAAGATAAAGAGGGGGAGAGAGAAAAAAGGGAGAAAAAAGAGAGACAAAAAAAGAAAAAGAGGGAGAAAGATAAGAAAGAAAGAAAGAGGGAGAGAGAGAAAACGGGAAAAGGTGGGAAAAGAAGCCCTGCTCTCCAAAAGCTTACACTTTATTCCTGGCATATGACAGACATTTGAGGTGGATGTGTCAAGTTTGCTGCTTGATTGTGGAGGGATTCTGTCCATAGAAACACATCCAGATAGTACACAATGCCCCCTAATATCCTCTGTAATAATAGCCAGCCTTTCAGTAGTACTCTATAAATGGGCTCTCATTTGAGCCTCACGTCACCCTGGGCAGGAGGTGCCATTATTGTCCCCATTTTACAGATGAGGTTGCCCAGGTCACTTAGTAATCGGCAGAGCCTGGATTGGAACCTTCCAGTGGAGGGCTCAGTCTATCATCCAATAGCACTGCCATTGTTATTTGATTATTCTCTGAGCAGCTGCTTTTGGGGAGGGGGTCCTGCTCAGGGAAGGGACTTCTCAGTCTCAGGAGGGAGGAGGCACTGGGTAGATCTTCAGAGGATCGTCTGCCTTGAGTAAACCTACACCAGGGAAATGGGTTCCAATGAAGATCTCCTATCCATCTAAATCAAGGCTGTGTCTCCTGATATTTTAGCAAATGATGCTGAAGAGACTTTTAGGGTCATCAATTTTAGTTTCAAGCTGGAAAGGACTTTAGTGAACATCTAGTCCTTATTCTTTTACTGATGGGGAAACTGAGGCTGAGGGAGTGATTTACTTAAGGTATTAAACTAAAAAGCTCTGGATTTGGACCCATGTTGCCTGATAATACATTTAATACGTTCCCCACTACATCTCACAGCCAGCTATTCCATAAGTAGATTCCAGAGGACCTGGATTCAAATCCTGTCTCTCTTGCTTACTGTGTTTGGTAATAGGCAGATTGATCCCCTCTCCCGGCCCTGATCTCCTCTTCCTGTAAGAGGAGGGACTTGGAGTGGTTGATCTGGTACCTCCAAACCTTTTAACCTCTGTCCTGTACTGGAAGGGCTATACTCCTACCTCCTCCTTGAAGCCTTCCTTCCTTGACCTCCCTCTTTGTCTCCTTTTTTCTTTTCTTTCTTTTTCTTTCTTTCTCTTTCTCTCCCTTTCTTTCTCTCTCCTCACTTTCTCTCTTTTTCTCTCTCCCCCTTGTCTCTCCTTCTTGCTTTCCTCAGTGCCTAGTACAGTGCCTGTTACACTAAATGAGGCTCTTTATCTTTTTTTTTTTTTTCTTTTTGCTGAGGCAATTGAGGTTAAGTGACTTGCCCAGCGTCACACAGGGGCTCTTTATCTTGAGGATTTCCTGACTACTGTGTTTGTACTTGTCAGTCAGCCAATCGGTAAGTCCCTCCTGAGACAGAGAGGTCCATTCCCTGAGCAGGACCCCTCCCCAAAAGCAGCTGCTCAGAGAATAATCAAATAACAACGGCAGTGCTATTGGATGATAGACTGAGTTCCTCTTCTGGAAGGTCCAATCCAGGTGATGGGTATTCAAAGGCTCAATCAGTCCCCTTCTCCTTAAGGAGCTTACTAAAGTCTAGAGATACTGTGGTCTGAGTGTAAACATTTTCTTTCTAGTTAGAGTGCAAGCTCTTGTCCTTATGGAACCCAGCTGAGTAGGTGCTTAATAAGTGTTGAAACTGAGTTCTGGCTGTGTCTTACCACATCCCTCAGGTCCTCCTGGGGTTTCTTCAGGTTTCCTGGGCTCTTTGATCCAGGAGAATAATAAACCTAGGCCTGCTGTCAAGTGAATTCTGGTTTGGCCCAGTCATGTCTAACTCTTCATGACCTCACTTGGGGTTTTCTTGGCAGATACCAGACTGGCTTACCATTTCCTTCTCTGGTTCATTTTACAGATGAGGAAACTGAGGCAAATAGGACTTAAGTGATTTATCCAGGGTCACACAGCTAGAAAGTATCTGAAGCTGGATTTGAACTTAGATCTGGAGTCCAAACCTGGCACTCTGTCCACTGCTTTATCCAGCTGCTCAGGTACAAGTTGGACTCAGTAGTCACTGAAGTGCCTTCTGACAAATTTTGTGATTTTAAAGTTTTCTAGGAATGAAAGATTCTAACTGCAGAGTCAGCGGGTTCTGCTTTTGATAGACTCAGTTCCAATCCCATCTCCTGTCAGACTCTTTTCCTGGTTCTCTTCTTCTGGGAAAGAAAGAAAGAGGGGAAAAGAGAAAGAAAGAGAGAAAGAAGAAGAAAGCAATAAAGAGGAGGAAAGGGAGAGAATGGGGGAAGAGAGGCCCTGCTCTCTAAAATTGCCTCTCTATCTCCTGGGATAGGATCTGGGCCAGAACAAGGAGGCATTCTAGGTAAATACTTACCATGTGGAGCTATCTCAAAGTAGAGTGTAAGCCTTTGTAGGGATGTAGTGAGTTCCCTGTCCCTGGGAGGTAGTGAGCTCCCCAGCACTGAGGTTTCCACACAAAAAACTTTGCTGAGTTTATCCTAGAAGAGACTGTCCTTTCAGTTGGAGCCATCTCTGAGCTAGCCCCCCCTTCCAGCCCCAACTGGTTTAACCGACACTTGAATTGGTGAGTGGTTGTCAACCTAGCCCCAGAAATTCTCTGGCACTAAGATCAATCGTAGATATCTTTATTATGGGGGTGAGTGGACCCCAATTTGGGGAACAGTTGGGATTTACTGGGGGGGGCTGGAAAGAGGGCAGACCTTACTTATGAGGAGAGATTTCCATTTTCTTCTTTTTCTGAGGATCGGTCTGCCTTGAGGAAACCTACAACAGGGAAATGTCTTCCACCCATGTCCAGGTTTCCCGATATTTTAGCAAATGATCCTGAAAAGAAACTTTTAGGATCATCAATTTCAATCTGGAAAGGAGTTTAGTAAACATCTAGTCCAGGTCATTCTTTTACTAATGGGGAAACTGAGGCTGGGGGGAGTGATTTGCCATACATGGATTTTTTTTTTTCCAGTTGTGGGAGCTCTAGATATGGATATTCCCTAGAGTGGTGCTAGCTCAGAAACCCCTTGGTAGCTGAGAAGTTTACATTTGTGCCCAGGTCACCCAGCTAGGACCATTCCAGGACCACAGACTGAGAATTTCCATCGACCCTGGGAGCCAGTGAGTCCCAGCCCCCTCCCTTTATTCAGGAGGAAAGCGATAAATGATGTTACAAACACAACGAGCAAATGCCCTCGGCAGGAATCGAGTCCGGGTGTTCCTGACTTCAAGGCTGTTGCCCACAAGATCTTCCGTTTTAGCTAAGCCTACAGGATGCTTCAAGCGCTGAAATTGTAGGCACTGAGCTCAGTGCGGCAAACATTTGTTAAATGCCTCCTGGGTGCCTGACTCCAACTCTGGGGCCTCAAAGAACTTACAGTCAGGGAGGCAGGGGGAGATTTGTGACCGAGCTACAGGTACATTTAGTACTGGAAGGGGGCCAAGGTGGTCTGGGAAATCTGAAGAGAGAGAGATTATTGTTACTCGGAGGTTTTCCCAGATGAGCCGTCCTGAGCCAACTCTTAAGGAAAAAGATTCCAATATTCTAGTAGCTAGAGATGGGATAATTTATCCTGGAAATTTGTTACCCCCGCCAATATTTGTGGGTTCCACAGAGGTTTGATAGCATCGATTCTGCAAGAAGCCAGGAAGAGCTCAGGCAAAGTCCTGTCTACTCTCCGCCCCTCCCCAACATCAAGGGAGCAGAAGGAGTGAGTGTAGTCCAGGCACCGGGGGAATGCTATGTGTAATAGTCTGGGGGGAGGGCTCCCTGAGGATGGGGGAAGGGTGCTTTCTGGAGTCCCTGCTGTCTCCCCATACACATCCCAGCCTGCCTTGCTGGAAAACAGTTCACATTTGGTTTATGATTTACAAATTGCTTTACTCATAAGTTCTCAGTTTCTCCCTCTGCTCCTCACCCTCCACCCCACCAGCTTTGCCCAGCACAGGGCTCTTGGGACAGCAGGGCCAGTGAGCTCTCCTCTGAGTGCTACTTTTCCATGGGTCTAGAACCTCCAAGTTAGGGAAGCAAATGCTCGTGAACTTCTCCAGCCCACACCCAGTAGGGGCCGAGAAGGGGAAACTTGTGCATGGTGTGGCTGGAGTCCAGCTGGGGACTATCCTCTTGAAAAATAAGGGTGAAGGTTGAAATTAACTCTTTTCTCTCCCATCTGTCTCGTGTGTGTTCTTCTTTTCCAAACTCCCATGCTCCTGGGCAGCCCTCATTCTGTCCCATTGGGTTATCAAGTTCAGGTCTGCCTTCCATGGCCAGTCAGATCACTCTGCACATCTCTTCTCTTTCTCTCTCTCCTTCTTTTCTTCCTCCTCCCCTTCCTCCTCCTCCTCCTTCTATATCTGTATCTACTATAGACTATATCTATATCTACCATTCTCTCCTCTCTTTTCTCCTTTGCCTTTTTTTCACTTCTATACTCATCTCCTTTCCTTTCTCTTGTTCTTCTCTTCATTCTTTTTTTCCTTTTCTTCTCATTCTTCCTCTTCTCTTCTTCCTTTCTTTTCTCTTCCGTTTCCTTTTCTTCTCTTTCCCTTTTTCATTCTCATCTTTCTCTTCTCTCCTTTCATTCTTTTCTCTTCTTTCTTTTCTTCTTTTCCTCCCTTTCCCTCATTGCTTCTTCTGTCTCCTATTCTTCTTTCTCTCTTTCTTCTCTCCATTTTTTTTGCTCTCTTCCTCTTTGCCAATGTGGGCCACTCCTGTTTCTCTTGCTCTCTGGAAGGTCTCAGTTCTCAGGTAATCCTTAGCAATCCTTGCTTGAATACGAGTGACTGAGTATGTTCCCATTTTCTAGACTGTTGGCACCCTCCCCTAGCATAAGGAGGACCTTATGGGCGCTCGGGGCGAGGCACCTTGACCCACAGGTGTGTGTTTCTAAAGCAGAAGTCAGAGAGAAATGAGTCACCCTACAGCCCAGTCCCAGAGTCTAAGAGCCTGAAGCGCCAGTTTCACCCACAGGTTGGAGAGTTAGCAGGGCACAACCACAAGATAAGCTATCATTTACTGGCTGGGGGCTGGGCCACTTCAAGCTGGGCATCCATCCCGCCGGGCTGTGGAGTGTGAGGGCATGGAGAGGAGCCAGGAGGAGAAAGCCTGGGGATGTGGAAAAGCTAGAAGCCCCGGCAGGGATGAGAGGCGGGGTGCAGGGAAGGGGGCTGGAAGCTCGGGGATGCTCCAGTGCTAACGATGGGCCCCCTTGGCCTTAGCCAGGCCTTCCAGATCCTGTGCTTGCTGTCGGGGTAGGATGCGGTCCCAGAGCAGTGGCAGCCCAGGTGAGGGAGGTCCGGTAGAGAATCAAGGGGGCTTCTGTCAGGTCCCTGATGTACTTTTGGGACAGCTGGTGGAAAAGAGATAGGCTTAGGGGCAGTGGACTGAGCACCAGTTCTGGAATCAGGAGGACCTGAGTTCAAATCCCATCTCAGACATTTAACACTTCTTAGCTGGGTGGCTCTAGGCAAGTCACTTAACCCCAATTGCCTCAGGAAAAAAAAAAAAAGGAAAAAATAGAGACAGGCTTTCCTTATATCAAGACTTTTTTTCACTGCTTCCCACAGCTCCTGGCTCTGCCCTTCAAGGCTAGTCAGAACAAGGCTATTAGAACTTGGACACCTCACTTTGAATCTCCTTTTTCTTCTTTGTCAAATGAAAGCATTGTACTCCATGGCTTTAGAGGGCCCTCACAGCTCAAAGCCGGGATCCTGGACTCCTCTGGCGAATGTTGGGCCTGTAAGACAGGGGCAGAAAGGCTTTCTTCACGTATTTGAAGACAGGGACCAGACCCCACGATCAGGAGTGGAGGAGAGGGCTGGGAGTCACAGGGAAGCAGATTTGGCCTCCATTTTTGTTAAAGCTGACCCAAAGGGTTAGAGGATGCCTTAGAAGATGGTGGACTCTCCCTCCCTGGAGGTCAGATCACAGATTTTTAGGTCTAGGCTTTATAGATCATTGAGTCCTTCTCCCTCTAATTTTACAGATGAGGAAACTGAGGCACATAGGTAGAGTGACTCTCAGGATCACTCAGCATAGAGCTAGCAAATATCTGAGATAAGATTCACATCTGGATCTTCTGGACCTGTGATGAGAGCACTGGGCCTGGAGTCAGAAAGGTCTGAGTTCAAACCCAGCCTCTCAGATAGTTGCTAGTTATTTGACTGTGGGCAAGTCACTTTAGCTCCGTCTGCCTCAGTTTCCCCAATCACAAGACAGTGGTTGTGATAGCACCTTCCTCCTAGGATTGTTGCGCAGATCAAATGAGATATTTGTAAAGCACCTAGCATGTGCTGTATCGATGTTAGCTGCTCTTTATTATTATTATTCCTAGCTCTAAGCCCGTGGCTCCATCAGATGCACCAGGCTATCTCTAGATGACCACTGGCGCGGCGTTCCCCATTCTTGCTTGGCTTGGCTCAGATGCCGGGCAGGCTTTACCCACCTGGTGGGGGCGGGGACCTGAAGGGAGCAGGAGCAGCCAAGGGGGGATGGAGGAAGCAGAAAGCCAGCTTCCAGGATGGCACAGTACTGCGGTGTGTGTTTATAAAAAGGCCTGTGTGGACGGGCTTATTTTTGGCATCGTAGAGACAGAATGTGTCCTTGGCAGCAGCTCTGGTGGGGACTTTTGGAGGCACTGAGGCTGGGGCGGGTTGGGGGGGAGGGGGAGGTGCTTTGGGGTTTTGGAGGAACAGATCTAAGAGGGATTCTCTAGGAACCTGGTCATTGAGAGTCCCTGGTAGTGTGGAAGCTAGAAAGATGCCCACCAGGAGTCTCAATCTATTGCCTGATAGGACTTTTTTTTTTTTTCTTTTTGCTGAGGCAATTGAGGTTAAGCGACTTGCTCACAGTCACACAGCTAGGGAATGTTAAGTGTCTGAGGTCAGATTTGAACTCAGGTCTGCCTGACTTCAGGGTTGGTGCTCTATCCACTGAGCCACCTAGCTGCCCCAGGACTTTGGTTTTATCGAGACTCATCCCATGGCTTTATCTTGCTGCTGCCTCCCCCCCCCCCAAAAAAAAAAGTCCCATTTTTTTTTTTTGTTACAAAAATTATAGTTAAGGCAAGAAATCAGCCATGTCCAACAGAGTATGCCCCATTGTACCCCTGTGGTCCACCACCTCTGCTGAGAAGAGGGAGGATGCTTTTACCACTTGATCATGCTTTGGAGATGCTCAGATTTTCTCTTAATGGCTGTCCCTGACGTGTTGTGGAAAGAGCGTTGGTTTTGAAGTCAGAAGACCTGGATTTGAATCTCTTCCCCTGCCGGGAGCTTGTTATGTGACCTGGATAAAATGAATCTGTCTTTCTCTGCCTTTGTGAAGTGGCCCTTGGGGGATCTGGAAGGACCCTCCCAGCTCTGACTTTCTGTGTTGTAATGTTCTGATCCCCCCCAGTGAAATTCTCTGTTCTAAGGTCCCCTCCCTCCTCTCAGCCCCAACTGTAACTTTCTGGGTTCTAAGACCCCTCCCGGCTCCGGCATTCTGTATTTCTGTGAATTCCCACCGAGCAGTAATGGGGTCACTCCCCTGCTCCACAGTCCATAGTGACTCCCCATTGTCCACATGACAAGGTCCGGGGCATGGGTCAGCAGGGAGTTTCCAGTGATGTAACCTCCCCATCCTTGTTCAGTATCTGACTGGCTCATCTGGAACACTCTCAGTACCCAGAGGCTCAGCTTTTCTGGGTTAAAATTGCTGGAAGAGCCCTTTAAGCTGCCCCCTCCCCCAACCCCCAGCCCATTTCGTGGAGTAAACCTGGAGAGATTGAATGACAGCCCGGAGGCCCCGGAGCAGGCCGGGAGCCTTCCCTTTGTATTTCTTGCCTCGGTCTGCCTTGGTTCCCCACGGGCCCTGCCATAGCCCGGAGGCCCCTAATGAAGATTTCTGATGGTGGGTGGGTGGAGGGTGCGGTTGGGGGTGGTTTGGACCCGAGTGAGTCATAGCCATGAGATTGGAGAGATGCCTGGAAGGCTTGTGTTTAGAGAATGGAGGCAGCCCAGGAGAGGAAGAGGCCTGGGCTACAGTAAGTCAGTTTTCGGGCCTTGCCTTGGAGCCAGATCCCTGCCCCTCAAAGGGCCTCAGTTTCCCCATCTAGAACACAAAGGGGCTGGGGCCTGGTAGAGCAAGGAATCATGGCAATCTCATGATATCTTCATGGACTGGGTGAGAGAAGATAATCATCATCTATTAAGCACCTACTGTGTGCCAGGCACTGTGTTAAGTAAGTACTGGGCTTACCAGGAGAACTAAGAAGTGACAGAACTTGGATCCAGTCCCTGGACAGTTAAGCTTCTTCTGCCCTGTGGGCTTCATTCTAGCTGTGAGAGCCAGGGAGTCTGAGTAGGGCAGGGGGAGGGATGGGACTTGGGGTACTTGTGCTGAGGGAGTTTGGAGAAGGAACTTTGCCTTCCAGCAGGAGGGACGGAGACTCCAAAACCAGACAAAAATCCCCAAACACCATTTTTAAAGAACCCTGAAGCTAAAAGGCAGATACCACTAGAGATCCCTTTAAAGAGGAAGAAAGTGAAATCTACAGAAGGGAGGGGCTGGCATAGGACCCTCACCGAATAAACACCAGGGCGCAACATGTGCAACAGGCAAGATCAGAGCCTTAGTAAGGGACGCAGAGGGAGTAGATGGTGTCAGGCACCTGCCTGATTCCTACCAGCGGGTGCCAGCTTGAGCTTAAAGTTTCCTGGCTCCGAGGACCCAAAGCAATGAGACTGAATCGGGCACTTTGCTTGTCTGACAGGACAAAGTAGACAGACAGACCTGCAGACGCAAACTTTTTTCCTGGAACTCGGCCTGGGCTGGGATTTCTTGTGCGAGTCCTTAAGTGTCTCATTAAAGACACTTTGGGGTGAGATGGCCCAAAGTGGGCCATGTGGGCTGGGGCTTGGGCACTCCCCTCCCCCATCATCTGCAGGAGGAGGGTGAGGAGGGAGGAGGAGCAGAGGAGGGTGTGAAATTCTCACAACACAATTCTAATAGTTTGGCTCCAAAAGAGTCTCTCTCTCGGGCCTTCTCCAGCTTACAAAGGGGTCAGCCTCCAGAATCCCATTTTGAAGGGAATTGTTTGGGACTGGGAACTTGGTGTTTTCCTGGAAAGACTCTGGTGGGCAGGGCCCAGGCTGGGCTGTGTTAACCCTTGCTGTGCCTGAAATGCCGCTGTGTTTATGATGAATGGAACATTCTAGACAGAGAACCAGGGGAGCCCTAGAACTGGATGGCAGTTCCCAGGCTATCCTGAGATTAAAAAAACAAACAAACAAACAAACCCACACCTATTTCTCTGTGACTTAGGTTTTTGAAGGCCTTTCCTTGTGACTATCCTGAGCAACAAGGGAGTAGAAGTGTTACCATCCGATTTGACAACTGGGGAAACTGAGGCTCAGAGAGAAATGTGACTTGCCCTAAAGTGCACATCTAGTAAATGGCAGAGAACCCATATCCAATCCTAATCCATACCGTACCTGAACAGACTTTGTGAGCAAAAGTTAAAAAAAAAAAATAGAATGTTGAATATTGGATAATTGATTTATTGCAGGGGCTGGTACTTCAGGGAACATAGAGATTAGTGAAGTATAAGGAGAAGGTGGAGGGAGAGCTAGATTTTAGGCCTGGCGCAAGATCAGGGTGGCAATAGGTGGGGATGGATGTTTCTGATGGAGGGCCACGGGAATCTGTTTTCTCCCTCTCTGCTCCCCCCACTTCTTCCCTAGTCAGCAAATAATCCAATATAGGTTAAACATGTGCAATTCTAATATACATATTTCCACATTTATCACGCTGCACAAGAAAAATCAGGCGATTACTTTTTATCAACTTTTGCCAATGGCACAAAGCTAGGGGGACGAGGTCGTGTGTTGTGTAAGGCGTCAGGATCTGTAAAGGTTGAGAAAACTGGGCCAAACAGAATAAGATGTAGTTTTGTAGGGGTAAAGGAGACTTAAAAAGCAAAATAATAATAATAATAATAGAAAAAGGGGAAGTTAGGTGGCTCAGTGGATAGAACCCCAGCCCTGAAGTCAGGAGGATCTGAGTTCTAATCTGGTCTCAGACACTAAATACTTCTTAGCTGTGTGACCCTGGGCAAGTCACTTAACCCCAATTGCCTCAGCTAAAAACAAAATAATAATAATAATAATAGGAGTCTTAAGCTCTAGTTCACCAACAAAAAAATTAACTTCATAGATATGGAGGTCAAATAATCAATTAATATGCATGTCTGAAAAAAGATCTGGAGGGCTTAGTGTCTCCCAAGCTGAAAGGGTAATATGGCTGCCCTGGGGAAAGAGTTAGTGAGCTCTTGAACTACAGAAGGAGAAGCTTGGTCTCCAGGATGAAGGGGTGAGAGTCCTGCCCTGCAGAGCCCACTGCTGGAATATGGTATCCAGGTCGGGGAGGGGGAGAGCACATTTTAGGAGGGATCTCCACATTTAGAGGGATGTGGCTTAGCCCGTGAGGAGCCCCCAAACTATAGCATAGATAAAGGAACTTAGCATGTTTATCTTGAAGAAGGAGGGGTTTGGGGAGAGATCAGGGAAGGGTGGTTCAAATATGGGAAGGCTGTCCCATGGGAGCAGCGTCTGAACACCTCTCCTTGGTCTCAAAGCATGGGGCATAGACCAATGGGGGGGACTTGGTGGGAGGGAAATTGGGGAGTCTGATCCCATGGGATGCCCACCTGTCAGGTGGGTTCTGAAGGTTCCCCGAAGGGCGCTATTGCTGTCCGAAATCCCTGGTTTTAAGGGGACATCGAGGTATTCTTGGGGCTGGAGTTGCTGGCCCATTGGTCTGTTTTGGGTGCTAGAAAAGAGTCTCTGTCTTGCCAGAGCGGGAAATCTGATGGGCTGGGGAGGATGGGTCCTTGCTGGCTGTCACCCTGCCTTGTGCCTGGGCCATGCTGCTGGGTGGGAGGAGCTCCCCATCCCCACCTCCACCAGTGTTTCCATAACAACCCGCTGGGGCCTGCAGGGGATGTGGGCACAGACAGCTATGCCTCCTCCCCAGCTTGGCATTCTGGCCCCGTGTTTGCCCAAACCCGCCACACGCTTGTCTTGTGGGCAGGCAGAGGAGCTTCTGCCAGGGCACCCCCAACGCCAGCCTTATTTGTGCCTGGGGAAGAGTCTCACCCCCTGGCATCTGCTTCTCAAAAATGACAGGTAGACCCCAGGCCTTGAGTGTGGGAAGAAAGCGGTTTCCACAGTTTGCGTTGCCCTGTTTTGTTATGTAGCAAGCTCCCTGTCCCTGGTGGTATCCAAGCGGAAGGGGGATGGCTGACTCCCTCACACATCTATTTACATGTTTCCCCCATAACTAGTGAGCACCTTGAGGTTTGCCTTTCTATGTATGCCCCTCACTTAGCACACTTCCTGATGCCTAGTAGGTGCTTAGCTCTTAGGGAAGCTGTAAAAAGGATTTGGTACACAGTAGGTGCTTAACTATTAGGGAAGCTGTAAAAAGGATTCGGTACATAGTAGGTGCTTAACTATTAGGGAAGCTGTGAGAAGGGTTTGGTACACAGTAGATGCTTAATTATTAGGGAAGCTGTGAGAAGGGTTTGGTGCACAGTAGGTGCTTAACTATTAGGGAAGTTGTGAGAAGGGTTTGGTGCACAGTAGGTGCTTAACTATTAGGGAAGCTGTGAGAAGAGTTTGGTTGGCACAGGCTTATCTATTAGGGAAGCTGTGAGAAGGGTTTGGTGCACAGTAGGTGCTTAACTATTAGGGAAGCTGTAAGAAGAGTTTAGTTGGCGCAGTAGGTGCTCATCTATTAGGGAAGCTGTGAGAAGGGTTGATTTTTTTTCAGCATTCATGAGCTTGAGAAGGGTTCTCTCGGGTCCGAGATTCCCTGGTTTGCTGTGTGCAATCTCATCTGCTGGAGTAGAAGCTTCTGGAGGACAGCTCCTGGGCCATTTTTGTCTTCACGTTCCTAACACCTCACTTAGTACAGGACTAATAAAGACTGATGATGGGTGGATGGATGGATGGGCTGGTGATCAATCTTGCCTGCCTGAGAGGGTACGACTCACACAGGGACAGTTATAGCTATAAAGGGCAAGGGGAACTCACAATAGGAAGAAGGTTCAAATCCCAGCTCAGCCACTTGGACAAATGGTAGTGAAATAAATGCTCACCAGCAGACCTCCCCCTGCAGGGGGCCAAAGCAGAGAATGGGTGTCCCAGTCCTGGGGGGCTTTGAGCAGAGGCTGAATGAAGGGGCTGAGCTAGATGGTCGAGACCCTGCATTCTATGGGATAAAAGAGTAGAGAGGGGCCTCCTATAAAGGGCAGACTGGAAGGCTTTGGGGAAATCAGGAGGCAGAGAAGATGAAGGAGAACACTCCAGGCCTGGGGGATGGCCAGAGCCCAGGCGGAGTCCCTTGGACCTGGAACAGCAAGATCGGCAAGATCGGTATCACTGGGTCCAAGAGAACCTGAGAAGGTGGAAGGTGGAAGAAGATGGGAAAAGGAGCAGGGCTGGGCTATCAAGGGCTTCTTGTGTCCCCCATTAGAGGCTGAGCTGTTTTTGCCTCTTTTTTATATCCCAGCCACTAGTCTGGCACACAGTAGGTGCTTAATAATTGCTAATTGACTAATGGTTTCTTTTAAAAGCCCAGTCCTTGCTTGATCTTACCAACCCCCACCCCACCCCTATTTTCCTTCACAGTCCTTTCAAAGGCTTCCACCTTTCCTAAACTCTGCCATCAGGCTCCTGACCTCCTCACCAAACTGATAGGACTCTTGCTAATGTCCCCGAAAACCTCTGTCACCCTGTCCAATGGTCTTCCCAATCCCTGTCCTTGGAGCACTTGGCTCGATCTCTCCCTCTGTCCTTCCGGCTACTCCTCTGGGGCGTCTGGGACTCTGCTCCCTCCTGGCTCTCCTCCTTGGCTGACCTTTCCTTTGCCAGACTCTGGTCCAGGTCACACCCATGACCATGGGCGTCCCCCAGGGCTCTGTCCTTGGGCTCTTTCTCCTTCCCCGTGACCTCATCGGTTCCATGGGTTCAGTTGTCATCTCAAGGCAGACAACTTGCAGATGTCTCTATTGGGTCTGATTCTCTGCTGAGCCCATCAGCCATCTGCAAGTGCTCACGAGACATCTTGCCCCACGTATCCCATAGGCACCCCAGACTGTAAAAAAAAAAAAAAAAAAAAAAAAAGAGGTAACACAGGTGACCGGTGCACAGTAGGCAATTAATAAATGCCTGTTCCCTTTCTGCCTTTCACCTCCCCCTTCAAACTCTCATACCCCGATCACAAAGTGATTTCTCTTACAGAGACACCATTCAATGATCATCAGTGGCTCCCTATTCCCTCTGGGATCAGATTCAGGTTCTTCTGTTTGTCATGGGCACACCTTGGCCACGTGGTCCCTTTCGACCTTTCTGGTCTTATTTATCACTCATAAGTTTAGAGCTGGACTGAATTCTTATTTTTTTTTTTTTTTTTTGGTGAGGAACAAATGAGGCTGAAAGAGATGATATAACTCACCAGGGTTGCACAACTAGCAAGAACCTTGAATAAAATTCGCATTTGGATCAGCCTCTCTCCAAGTGCAGAATGCTATTGGCTCCTCCCCGTTGGGCCAGCCAGACTCAAGCTCTCCCCTCCTCCCCTATGTCCTCCATCCGTTTTCCCTGCCTTCCTCGCCTCTGCCTCTAGGAACCCCAGTTCCTTCCAGACTCAGCTCCAGCTTCTCCTGATGCAGGAGCCCTTTCCTTCTCCTTCCAACTTTTAGAGCCGCCTGGCCACCGGGTGGTTGCGTTTGACTTACGCGTGTTTTGTCCGTGTCCATGTGTCTCTCTTTGCTCCATTCAAATGCAAGGTCCTGGAAGGCAAAGCTCCGCCTGCTTCTTTTTGTTTGTATCCTCAGCATCCAGTAGACACTCAATAGATGTCAGCTGATGGATAGATGAACATTTCTGTTCTGGACCTCAGTGTTCTCTTCTGTAAAATGGACTCGATTGGACTGGAAAGAACAATGGTGTCAAACTGGAATAGGAATGGGTCCCTCCAGGTCACAGTGACTTAGGGAGGCTCCAGTAAACACCACTGAGGTTTCATTGTATTTTTAACATTTTGTTAAATATTTGGCGTGTTTGACATGTGGACCAGAGGGCCTTTCATGTCCCTTCCAGCTCAAACACTGAACGACCTACAGCTGGGTGAAGGTGCCCTCCGTGGCAGCAGGAAGCCTGGCAGGGGAGGGGGAGGGATGCTGGCAGAGGGGAGGCCAGGGGGGAGTACAGCAGGCAGCTGGGGGAAGGGAGGCCAGAGCAGGCCTGGGGTGGGGCAGCTGCAGGATCTTTATTAATTGAAGAAGAAGGGGAAGCTGGGAGGCACCCCTCCCCCACCCTGGCTCTGCCGTGCTCTCTGTTGACATCCCTACTACCCCATGCTGAGCAGAGACAACAATAATTAACATTCGGCACAGGGAACTGCCAACACATGTAGAGGATGTCAGGGCTGGGGGAGGGATCTCAGAACAGGGGATGGCAGGGCTGGGAGGGGGCTTGGAACAGAGGATGTCAGGGCTGGGAGGGGCTTTAGAACAGGGGGTGTCAGAGCTGGGAGGGAGCTTAGAACAGGGGCTGTCAGGGCTGTGAGGGAGCTTAGAACAGGGGGTGTCAGGGCTGGGAGGGAGCTTAGAACAGGGGGTGTCAGGGCTGGGAGGAACTTAGAACAGGGCATGTCAGGGCTGGGAGGGTCCTAGAACAGGGGATGTCAGAGCTGGGAGGGAGCTTAGAACAGGGGGTGTCAGGGCTGGGAGGGAGCTTAGAACAGGGGATGACAGGGCTGGGAGGGACTTTAGAACAGGGGGTGTCAGAGCTGGGAGGGAGCTTAGAACAGGGGATGTCAGAGCTAGGAGGGTCGGAGAACATAGTTTGCTTTAAGGGCTAGATCATGACCTCGAGGCCTTCTAGTCTGCCCCCTCCAGCTTGGGGATGACAAGGCAGGGCCTAAGCCCAGTTCTCTTGGGGGTTAGCAGCAGAGCTGGGCCTCAAGCCCAGGCCCCAATCCTGACACTCCTTTGATTTCATCACACGGCGTCCCTTCTTCGATCAGCTTTCTTAGGAAGAAAACAAGGGAGTAGCCGGGCTCTCGAGGAGCCGAAGCGAGCGGCTTGGGCAGGGTCATTGCAGTAAAAGGGAGCGTTTCCCAGATGTTTCCTCTCACTGATCAGCCGTAGGCCTCAGACAGGGCTGGGCTCCTAGTCTGGGGCAGCTCCCAAACCTGGACCCCTCCCCAGGACCCCGCCCCAGCTGGCTGGGTTCCCCTCTACATCTCTTATGTCAATACATGTCACCGAGTTCCAGCTTCGGAGGCTGAGGGAGATTTGGAGGCAGGCCCTTGGGGAGCTGGGTAAGTCCTTCTCACTTCCAGTGCCTCCGTTTCCCATTTTGGGAGAGATGAAAGTTCACTTTAATGAGTCTAGGGTCCCTTTTAGCTTTCTATCTCCCCCATGAAATGTAAGCTCCCCGAGGGCAGGAAAGGTCTTATTTTTCATTTTGGTATCCTGGCCATTTGGTAGGCAGTCAGCAAGCATTTATTAAGTGCTTCGTAGTACAGGTTCTAAGCGCTGGAGGTACATAGAAAGCCAAAAACAGGGTCCTGCCCTCAAGGAGCTTACGCTGTAGTGGGGGAGACAATCTGTTTTGCCCATCCAAGTCAGAAACGATCGATGGCTATTGGAGAGACTGATTGACCAATCATTGCCGGGCGCTTCGGCTGCGCCGGGCCTTGTGCTAAGGCTACAGATACAAGGAAGCAAGGTAGCTCCTTTCCTGGAGGAGCTCGCACCCGAGTGAGGGAAGACACTCTCCTATAACAGGGAGTGGGGAAGTTGGGAGGAGCCATCGGGAAGTTGCAGGGAGCCAGGCACTGTACTCAGAGGTTTGCTTTTGGAAAGTCAGCTCGAGGCTGCCGCCGGGCAATCCAGGGCAGAAGCTCATTGGAGCCCAACGGGGGGCCGGGGGTGATGACCAAGTTACTGGGGGGTCACAATGGAGACTTTGGGAAAACAGGTGTAAGTTAATCTGGGGGAAGCTACGAGTAATTGGAGTGATGCGATTTAAGGGAGCGATTTCTAGTGCCAGATGATGAGATTGCTGTGGGACTGAATGTTGGGGTTCGGTCACGTGATCCACCATGGCCATTCTCTTTGGCAAAAGGTAGGTTTCTACAGACAAAATGAAGAGGTACAGAGACGGGGTGGGGGGAAATGGGGAGCAGGTGGCTAGCAAGGAAAGGGCTTGTAACAATTAAGGATGGAAAAGGCAAGTTCCACAGTGGAAGTCCCAGTTCACCAGGAGAAAGGTTGGAGGTTGCCCTTAGCTGGAGGGCTAAATCCACAGAGGACTTTAGCGCCCTAAAAAAGACCCCATGGGCCATGAGGGTGAGCAGAGAAGAGACACCCCGTGATATGGGGAAGGGGTGAAGGGAAGGGCAGATTGCCCAAAAGGGATTCTGCAAAGGTGGCGTGGGCCACAGACACGTTTATGGGGGCAATGTAACCTTAGGGGTTTAACATAGCCCCCCATCTGTGACTGAAGGCAGCAAGAGGGAGCTAGGGTGGGACTGTGAGGTTAAACTGATCCCCATCTGGGCCTTCCTCCCTGCCTCCGGGAGTAATGTAATAAGTACTTCCGGCTCTCTCAGCTAACCCCACCTAGTTATTCCGGACCTCATCTGGAGGAAGTGCCGAAGGCTTCCTGCAGAAGGTGGGGTTTTACTTGGGACATAAAGGAAGCCGGGAGGGTCCCGAGTGGTAGTGAAGGAGGGAGAAGGCTCCTGGCCAGGAGGACAGCCAGAGAGAAGGAGAGATGGAGGGTCTTGTTCCTGGGCCAGCCAAGAGGCCCTTGTCACTGGGGTGGAAGGGTGAAGAGGAAATGTATGAAGGGTAACATGGAGGAGATGGAGTATGGCGGAGAGCATGTTGGGGAGAGAGATAGAAGGCATAAGGAGACTGGAAAAGTATGTTTGTGTGAGGACATTTATGACAGAAGATTTTGGTTTTCATCCTGGAGGAACCAGGGAGCCATAGGAGGTCATTGAGAAGGATAGCGCCTACACTTCTAGGTGCTTAATAAATGTTTGGTGTGAAATCCCGTGACACTGAGCTTATTTTCCAAGTGAGCCTCAGCCTTTTCTCCCTTCTGCATCTCTCTTTGTTCTCTGTCTCCTTCTGCCTTCTGGGTCATTCCCATTTCTGCTCCTTAAAAAGCTGTAACGTGGCACTGGCTAGTGCTGGTTACTCATTATTTCCCA
>JAJPUD010021157.1:0-23505 GCA_023553655.1 Myrmecobius fasciatus | reverse complement strand
AGAGAGAGAGAGAGAGAGAGAGAGAGAGAGAGAGAGAGAGAGGAGAGAGAGACTGTGTGTGTGTGTGTGTGTGTGTGTGTGTAGAGGAAGTGAGACCATGCGGACTCAAGCCTCTGAGATGTGTCTGGAGCCATAATCCTCCCGTCTCTGGCTGACCCCAGGGGCACTGCACAGGTTCGGCGCCTTAGTTTTCAGAAGACCATTCCAAAGCAACAGGAGTGACCACAGCATTTCCTAACACAACAAGTGGAGAGCAGGTGATGGAGAGGCCCTTCATCACATGAACGTGGAGCCTCTGGGGGTTTGTGTGCACTCCAGTTAGATATAGCAGCTCTCAGTGAAGGCTTGACTTGAGGCCTTACTGTGTTGTGATGTAGGATTTAATGTGTGGTTTATCCCTATAAGAGGGGAAAGGAAACAAGCATTTCCTTGGCACCCCTGTGTGCCAGGCACTGTGCTAAGTGGCTTACAAATACTCTCTCATTTCACCCTCCCCATTTTACAGTCAAGGAATCTAAGGCAAACAGGTACAGTGATTCACCCAGAGTCACGCAGTATCTGAGGCTGCATTTGATGGCAGGCCTCTCTGACTCTTGGTGGTAGAGCCTGGGCCAGAGTCAGGAAGGCCTAAGAGCAGACCCAGCCTGGAGAAGGCCCTTAACCCTTTCCTTATCTGTAAAATGATCTGGAGAAGAAAATGGCAAGCGACTCCAGTATCTCTGCCAAGAAAGCCCCAAAAATGGGGTCCTGAAGAGTCAGACAGGATGGCAGTGACTGAACAACAACAACTTTGTGGGCCCAGGGCTTATCCAACTGCTGCCTAGCTGCTTCTGCCTATGGCCTTTTGCCTTAGACTGACTTCTGGGGTACTGTGTCATTTCCAAGACAGGCTCATTTTTTGTTCCTTTTTTGGGAAGTAGAAAACAACCTGACTGGTCAAGACCCCTTACAGAGGCTGAGTGGAGGTCGCTGCTACCCCTGAAGGTCACATCCCCATGGGGCAGCCTCGATAGGATGCCTTACGACTGTTCCCAGGGCCTGAGCTTTGGGTCTGCAAGACCTTGAGAAAGACAGCATCTGAAGTCCTGGCCTCAACTTTAGGCCAGCCTGTCGATCTGATTTATACATCAGAGCATCATGGATGGAGATTTGGGAGGGATCTTAGAAGCCACTTCTACCCATGTTACAGATAAGGAAACTGAGGGTCTTGGGGCAGCTCCTTCTAACCTAATTCCCTCGTGAGAGAGAGAGTTGGAAAGGGGGAGGAGATGGTAGAATACATGCATAGCACTTCTGTGGTCTGCACATGGCCAAAGTTTTGTGAAGGCCTAGGGTTTTTTTTGGCCTAAGCTCATCAATTTGACAGGGTCTCAGGGCCAGAGTGTAGGTGCTATGAGGGCTTGTTACATACTAAATATTAACCTGATTTGTGAAGGTATATCATACAAGAGATCTCCTGCCCTAGAAGTCTTAATTTTTTCTTTTTAGCTTTTCTTTGCCTTGCTGTTTTTCAGTCAACAAACATTTTCCTCTCTCAAAGAGACTGAGTGACTTAGCCTGTCATCATCTACCAGATAAGTGCCAGAAGAGAATTTGAACCAAGACCTTTCTTGCCACCCTATATCAAGGGAAACAAAAAAAAATTAGTAGAACCAAGTATATCACTATCCAAATGATAACAACACTGCCTTCTTGTTCCCAACTCTACTTTAAGGCCAGTGAATATTAAAAATGGGACATAGATCCCAATGCCAGGCCAGCCAATTGATCTGATTTATACTAGACAGGGAAAAGTTGAACTTTCTTTCATCAGAGCATCAATAAATGGAGATCTGGGAGGAATCTTAGAAGCCACTGTGTCCATTGTGCCCATTTTACAGATAAGGAAATTGAGTCTGGGGGAAGTTAGGTGATTAGCCTAGAATTATATAGTTAATATTTGAGGCAGATCTTCCTGACTTCAAACTGGCACTGTTTCCATCCCATCACCTAGCTTCCTCCTACATCACTCAGAAATGGAAAATTCAAATCACTTTATAGAATTAACTGATAAAATGTAAAGAACTGATATTGCAGACATGCAATAGAAAACCAACAAAATTTAGAATTTGGATACACTCTGGTAAGAGGCATATGATATCTCAGCATGGACCTCAGACCTTGGCTTGGGAAAGAGATAAGGAAAGGCCATAAGAAATACTGTTGCCCTATGAAAAGCTCCCCAGCAGGTCTTCCACACCTCCTGGGTTCCAGACTGTACCCTGCCTAAAAGGTCTTTGATCCCTTACAGTTATTTCTCACAAAAGTAGGCCCAGAGGGCTCAATGCTGCAGCTCGTGAGGGGGGGGAAGTTGAAAGAGAGCACCTGGTGGACAGCCCTGAAAAATGAAAGGGGATGTCTCTGGAAGTGGCCTTAGTCTGTCAGGGAGTGGCTAGGGCTCAGGAGGCAGCTCCCTTAGGGATTCAGGTCCCAACCAGGTTGAAAGTGAAGCTGCAGCAGCTGTTGGGTGACGGGGAAACATGTTGGGGAGGGAGTTCCCAGGATAAATAAATCCCTATTAACAAAATCTGCATCTAGAGGAAAACTCCTTTAGAGGCTGAACAGCATGCTGACCTATTCCTGAATAAATCCTGGATGCGCTAATTGTGGGGATGTTATGAAAATGAAAAACAATTGCATCAGCTGTTCCAGAAAAAAAATATGCTGGCCTGATAGAATAGGAAAGTTAATCGCTTGGCTTTTTTTCCCTCTTTCATAAGCCCAGGGCTTGGAGAGAAGTCAACTCAATAATGTGGTCATTTTGCTGTAAAGCAAGATATACAATAGCCTGGGATAACCAGGGCACCTTGGGAGTCCCCCAGTCTACGCAGCCCCTGCTTCCAGCTACCTCTCAAAGCTGAACTGGGGAGTTCCCGAACCTGTCAGACCCCTTCGCCCCCCTCCCCGGGGTCGAGGGCAGGGCCAGGGGAGGAGGAGGCGTCCGGGCCTCATGAGGGACTCACCATTTGGTGAGGCTCCTGAACCTGGTGTCACCTTCTCATCTTGGCTGAGGAAGCTCGGGGGGGCGTCCAGAGCCCACAGTGGGCAGGTGGCAATCTGCAGAGCTTCTGTTTTTGCTCTTGGCCATGCCTCCTGTGATCGCCATCCGCGTGCCCTCATGCAGCTCCCCCCTGCTCGCCCTCATCCCGACTCCCTCTTTCGTCTCCTGTAGTTTATCACAGTTCAGTGAAGAGAACATGATGGATCCCTACAACCTCGCCATCTGCTTCGGGCCCACGCTGATGTCGGTGCCCGAAGGCCATGACCAGGTCTCCTGCCAGGCCCATGTGAACGAGCTCATCAAAACCATCATCATCCAGCATGAGAACATCTTCCCGAGCCCCAGGGAGCTGGAGGGCCCCGTCTACAGCACAGGAGGAAGCATGGAGGATTATTGGTACGTGGGCGGGGAAGGAAGCCCAGGAGCAGCCATTGTCCTCCCTCACTGTCCCCAAGGGGGCCTGACATAGAGAAGGGGCACTGAGCCCTCAGCGTTCACTTTAAATTGCTTGCAACTCCTGGTGACCCACCTCATGCTGTACCCCACTTAAAAAGATCCCCAGGGGAAGGAATGATCAGCTGGGAGGCAAATCAAATCATTTCCTAAATTATTCCATTTATGCACTGGAGTAATAAATTGTGGAAGGTACCAAGGAGTGCCAGACAACCATCAGAGAAGTCAGGCACTCAGGCACTAAGTGTTTGTTTGTTTATTTATTTATTTTGCTGAGGCAATTGGGGTTAAGTGACTTACCCAGGGTCACACAGCTGGGAATGTTAAGTGTCTGAGACCAGATTTGAACTCAGGTCCTCCTGACTTCAGGGCTGGGGCTCTATCCACTGTGCCGCATAGCTGCCCCCACACTAAGTATTCATTGAGCACCTCCTAAGTGCTGGCACTGTGCTAGGCACCAAGGAGGTGAAGCCAAAAGGGAACTAGCTCCTGCCTCCAAGGAGATTACATTCTTTTTTGGTTTTGTTTCTGGTTTTTGCTGAGGCAAGTGAGGTTAAGTGACTTGCCCAGGAAGTGTTAAGTGTCTGAGACCAGATTGGAACTCAGGTCCTCCTGACTTTAGGGCTGGTGCACTGTGCCACCTAGCTGCCCTGAGATTACATTCCTTAAAAATAAATTAAATTTTATTTTCATGAAGGTTGGCCTTCTTCCATTGAGAAAATAAGGAAGATAGAACTCCTATTACAAACAGATAGAGTCAAGCAAAAGAAATGCTCACCATGACCTACCCCTCAAAACAAGCCTCGTTCAGCTCTCTTGGCCCACCCCCCATCCCCTCTCAGGCAGGAGGAGGGCAGCGGTTTCCTCCTAAGTCCTCCAGAGCTGTGGTGGGTCCTTGTGTGGGTCCGAGTCAGTCATCTGTCTTTACGTTGTGACCGCGATTGCTCATTCATTTCTCCTGGCTCTGGTCACTTGACTGCACCTCAGTCCATCGGGGCCTTCCCAGGCTTCTCTAATAAAACTGGCTCTTTCCCCTTCCCAGTCCTACAGCACAGCTTGTTCAGCCATCCATCCCCAGCTGTCGGGCACCCTCTCGGGGCCATGAATCGTTCAGTACGTATGGGCCCCTTTCCAAAGGGGTCACCTTCTAATGGAGAGAGGAGAGAAAAGATCTCTGGGAAGAGAAACCATCCGTGAAGATTTGCTGACTCAGGGTTGTGAGATACCCTAGGTTATATAACGCTTTCCCCTGGAAGACTAGAGAGAAGGGTGGGCATCTAAGCGGGCTGGAGAGTCCCCAGTGGCTGCGGCTCACTTCTGTCATCCAGGATGTGATGGAGCTCCAGGATGGGGTGGCTGGGAATCCTAGATCTGAGATAAGGCCCCCCCCCCCCCCAGCAGGCCTCCTGCAGCCTCGGCTTAAAGCACCTGATTACTTGCTTCCTCTTGAGGCAGAAAGTGCCAAGCTTTGCGTCCTGCCCAAATCTGAGGCCCTAGAACACAGAGCCCTTGGTCCCAACTCTGCACGTGAAGCTGCAGGAGCAGGTCCGACTGCCTTTCCACCCGGCGAACCTTGGGATCCTAGAAGACGGGCCTCGTGTCCCCCTCCCTCCGCCTCCTTTCCTCTGGGACTTCCCTCTCACAACCACTCGTCTCTTGGCTCTTGGTGCAATGTCCTTTCTGCTGCACGCTGCTCCCCCCTCCCCCCTTTGAGACTACTTAGAAGTGTCCGTCCAGTGCCAAGTACAATTGGGACAAGCTGTTTTTCTGTCCTTTCAGATTTTTCCTTCCTCTTACCAACCCTTACCAACCCTTCCTCTTTCCCTTCCTTCCTCAAATACTCTTTGATCCTCTGCTAAAAACATAAACTAGCCCATCAGGGAGCCATCTGGAACCAGTTCAACTAGTTATCTGCTAAGTTAGAGGAGGCCAGAGAATTTGTTTGGCTAGGGACACACTGATCTACCTTGCTCCTGATCCCCACAGATGGAGACCCCGAAGGGTCCAGGCAAAACCTTCCCATGCTTGATACAGTCCTGCGCCCCAGGCTCTCTGAACCTTATTTGTCCTTGCACTGGGAAGGATTTCTACCCTTTTGTGCTCAAGCACCAAAACAGATACTGCTCAAAGACAGCCTCTGAGAGGAGCCAGCAAGTGTATTCTTTCCACTTGCTCCAGGTTGCTCTCTCTCATTCCCCTCTGTTTGCAGGTTTTATTAGCTCTAGTCCCTGGGAAGAAACCATGTGATTAACTAGGAAACAGGTAGAAGGGTCCTGAGAGCCTCAGGCAAAACCCTGGAACTGTTGCATCTGGTGGGTCAAGAATCAGCTGCCTAAGAGGGAAAAGGACCCACACGCGCAGAAATGTTTGTGGTAGCAAGGAATTGGAAAATTAGTAGATGCCCATCAATTAGGGAATGGCTGAACAAGTTGTGATATATGAAGGTAATGGAATATTATTGTTCTATAAAAAAATGCTGAACAAGCTGATTATAGAAAGACTTGGAAAGATTTACATGAACTTATGCTGAGTGAAACAAGCAGAACCAAGAATACATCGTACACAATAACAGCAAGTGTGCAATGATCAACTACGAAAGCCTTGGTTCTTAGTGGTTTAGTAATCCAAGGCAATCCCAATAAATTTTGGACAGAAATTGCCATCTACATCCAGAAAAAAGAGCTAAGGAAACTAAATGCAAATCAACACATGCTATGTTCACTTTTTTTTTTTTTAACCTCTTTCCCATGGTTTTTCCTGTTTGCTCTGATTTTTCTTTCCCAACATAATTCATAAAACAATATGTATTCAAAAAGAATCAGCTGCCTGGAGGTAGGAAAGGCAGGGGAGGAGGCCATCCTGTGTACTACCATCTCTCAGCCTTCCCTAGCCACCATAGATAAATACAAGGGGCATCTCATCTCAGGGAGGAAGCTGGAGGGAGTACAGAATGGGTGGCTGGGGCCTAAGAGTGCTGGAGAGAGGCCAGAAGAGACGGGGAGAGCCAAGACTTCTCTGCATTGCTATGGCAGTGGGGAGCTGAGTCCTCTTCCTCCTTTTCTGGCCTTTCAATATGAGCAAAGCAGTCTAGATCTTCCCTGGAAGGCCACTACCTGACATGCAGAGGAGGCTGGAGGGAGGTTTATGGCACCCTTTGCAAAAGGAAGAGTCCTTTTGCTTTCTGATTCTCTCCAAACTTCCTGGCTGATTGCATACTTAGGGAAACTTCAGAAACCATCTTAATTTATGAGTCATGAGAGGATGAAGGAAAAAAACTTTCATAATCTACAAGTGGAAGGAAGAAGACCTTGTCTCATGGTGCTTTCTTTCAGGATGACTCAGAAGTCCTCCCTTCTTTGCTTTCAGAAGAAACCAGATTTATTTATTAGAAAGAAACACTAGAAATGAATGAGATTTCCTCTGCCTCTCATCACATGAAAACTTGATGGTCATGCTGAGGGTCTCTATCCCTCAGTGGCTTATTTATCAAATTTGAACTGGAGGACAGGGTTTAGATAGCGTTTCCAAGCACTGTCCTGGCAAGCTCAGAGAGAACTTGGATAATTAAAATCTAGCACCTAGAGCCCAATGTTAGCCAAGAGCCTTCCTTTTCTTTCACCCCTCTCCCTTTCTTTCCAGAGGCCTCCCTTCTTCTCCCTGCCTCTGCTTCCCACCCCTATGTTTTACCTTCCCACCACTGGAGATGCCCCCAAACCACAGAATGGCATCAAGCCTGGTGGGAAGGAAGAGTGAGAGAGCGTGAATGATGCTTATTGAGCATTATTGAGATGGCTTTTTGAGAGCTGCTTGTGTATAAAGAAATTCCTGCTCCAGAATTTCTCTTGCCTCAAGCCTGTGCTGCTCACCTCTTGCACTAAAAGCTGCAGGGCTAAGGTTGTCCCAGCTGGTTTGTCTCTAGTTCGGTCTTGGGTTGGCTCAGGTGGCCTCGGGAGCCTACTTGTAAAATGTTTGTTGGGGGGACAATGACCTCCCTGCTGTCTGCCTAGCATGGGGCTGGAACGTGTAGAGTTGTGTCTTTGCTCTTCCCTGGAAACCAGCAAGTCCTCCCGTCTCCTTTTGTGGTGCTTTTGGTGACTTTGGTTTGGTTCGGTTGCAGTGAAAGCCCCCACGGAGAGACTACCTCAGCTGAAGACTCGGCCCAGGACATCGCTGTGGACCACCACACCAGTGACGATGGTACGTGTGCCGCCAGCAGGGACCCTGGGGGAGGCTGATCCCACGGCCTGGGGCTGCCTTCAGCAGCAGCCCTCTTTTCCAGTCCTCTGGAGAGGGCCTGAGAGAGAGCTTAGGAAGTCCTAGTCCTGTGTCCAAGCGAGGGGAGGGGGTGGTCCCAATCCCAGCTCCCCGACCAGTTCCCTAATCTCCCCACGCACAACCTAAGTTCCTAGTGATTTCCAGCTAGTTCCTAGTCACCAATCAGACTTAATGCCAAGTAACAAGATGCTGAAGCGAGAGAGAGCTCATTTAAAGAACAGAAGAAAACAAAAAAAAAACATCATCCCGGGGGATGGAGATACTAAATGCCAAGAGCAAAACAGAGTAGGAGCAGGAGCCAAGGTGAATCAACCACAGCTCCCGAGCCTCCGATTGGAAAATCCATCCCTTCCAAAGTCGCAGGGCCCTCCAGACAGTCAGTTGGCCAGGGTGGGCTGAGAAGTGGAGGGCTCAGCCGTCATCTGAGGGCTCTGCGTTGCTTCTGATTTATTAGGACCTGCCTAGCCAGGATAATTCTCCTCCTCACTTGCAACCTCTTCCACCCCCAGTCACCCTGTTGGGCTCAAATGGGCTCTGAAAGTCTCAACAGCCAAGAAGGTGCCTCCACATTTTCCAGGAGTGAGGAGGAAAGAGGACATTCTGCTGAGCTCTCTGGGCCTCCCACCTTGTTGGGAATTCTGCTTTCCCAGGCAAATGGGTCAAAGTGCAGGATTATGGGGAGAGGGCAGAGGAACCCACAAAATCTTTGGTTCCTCTCTAGTTTGGGGACACATCTGTCATCCCGGAGAAAAACCTAAAAAGCCATCTCAAATATAAGTAGTCATCTTCCTTTTTTTTTTTTTTTTTACTCAGTATACCTGAATTTGAGTCCTATAGGCAATTTAATGTGTGGATCTGGAGCTAAGAAAAGAGGTCAGGGCTGGGCATGGAGATCTGGAAACCTTCTGCCAGGTAGTGAAAAAAAGGACTGAAGTTGCCTAGGAAGAGCCAAGGGAGAGAAGAGGAATAGAAGGAAAGAGTCTTGGGGGACATGCACCCCCAGAGAATGAAATGTCATTGAAGGCTAGAGAGGAGGGAGTATGTAGTGTCCTGGGAGCCTGCGGGGTAGGTGATCAGCAAGGTCATGCTATACAGAGTGTTGGACTCTGTATAGAACCCTACCTTCAAGGAGCTGACATTCTGATGGGGGAGAGAACATGTCATAACTATATACCAGATATATGCACAGTGGATAGAAGGCACTTAGTTCTTTACAAAGGAAAGGCACCGATCACAAAAAGGGACCAGGGAAAGGCTTCCTGATGAAGATTGCATTTGAGCAGGGTCTTTCTGGAAGCCAGATAAAATCACAGGGAATATATCCCCCTGTTATGGAAGGTGGTCAGTGTGGCACTGGGGAGGTGGGAGACAGAGAGTCACATGTAAAGAATAGCTGGACCGTGGTATAATTGGAAAGAATCTGATTACAAAGAGTTTTGAATTTTGTTCTTGAGGCAATAGGGAGCCATTGAAGAATATTGAGTGGGGGCTTAGTATGGAAGGAGTTTTAGGAAGCTCACATCAGCCACTGAATGGAAAACAGTTTGGAGTAGGGAGGGACTTGAGGCAGGGACTCTACCTGGGAAGCAGTAGTCCAAGGGAGGAGTGACCAGGGCCTGAATGGGGGCCTATCATGTTGTAAGGTAGAAAAGCAGTGAGATGGGCTAATGGAGTGAGGGTGACTGAGGACTTGAGGATTACATCCTGGATGATAGGAGGAAGGTCATACCTTTAACAACATAGGGAAGTTTTGAATACCTCTTTTTCTGTGAATGAGGGAAGGAGAAGAGTCAGTAATGCTAGCTCCCTTTGAGGAAGGGAGTCAAGGCTGCTCCCACTACATAGTCTCAGTTTTCTAAGTGAGAGGCTAAGAAGGCAGTGAGGGACTTAAAGACAGAGGAAAAGAAAGACTTAAAGACAAAGCAGTTGCTTTGAAAAATTGGTCAGCAGAAATAAAATGAAAGGCTTGTTGGGGTTATGCACCTCAACATGTAGTGAGGCAAATCAACTTAATTATGAGACTTCCCACCAATGCTCAGTGGTCCAGAAGCGGCAGTCTTCAGAGAGTGGGATTTACCCCGGGGACCAGGATGCATTCAGAGGAACGAAAGGTTCAACAGCAATGGCCAGCCATGCATCCATAAGAGATGTCTGAGCGGGAGGTATCAGTTCTGGGTATGCAGATAAGCAGACATAAAATGAGAGAGAAAAGTGACTGAAGTGGGATAGAAGGTCGTGGTTGGACGAGGTAAATACTGAGCCTTAGAGGTCACATAGTTCCATGTGGTGGTGAACTCTAAGGCATGGTCCTGCTGGTACAGGGTTGAAAAGCAATAGGAACAGGAAGCCACTGGTATTGGGGGCATTTGGGATGTTTGAGCAGTTATTACTGTGAATTACAGAGGTTCTTTGTTTGCAAGAGCAGACCCCCCAAGTCTGAAAGTTTCCAAAAGAAATTTATTAGATCGCTTGGTAGAGGAGAGAGAGCAGGGGATGGTTTTCTCTCTCCAGATTCTTGAAGATTGACATTATACAGGATTTAAAAACAAACAAACAAACAAAAATCCCTGCATACAGTTAAGCAGTTTTGCTGAGAGGGCAATCTCAAAGCAAGGTAGATTGAGACAGATATGAGTCAATGTAACCCAAAGCAGAAGCTTGGAGTTCCTATGTGTGGTAGCCCAAAACAAAAATGCTTAGGGTGGGTCCCAGCTAGGGAAATCAGAAATGCCTTGTAGCCATCTTGGGAATTCCTAGAGATTTACTAGGGTCAACAATGTTCTGGGTGTGGACAACCATTAATGTCATAAGGTTAGATTTAAACAGTATAATAATTTCTTTTTCCAAATAGAAGGTAATTTTCCCCATAATCCCAAAGATGATGGGGATGCCCTGGAAAGGAACAACATGACTTAGTTGTTTAAGGTCCTGGAATATTGAGAACTGATGATGTGCACCTAACAGAAACAAGGTTGGGAAGAAGGCAGTATGCACAGGCTGCTTGGAACTGCCAAAGAGGAAGGTTATTGAGGGGTAGATAGAGGCATGCTTTAGAAAAGCCAGTGGAGAGCAAAGAGCAGATATCCTGGGAGAGCCCTCACTCCAAAGCTGCCGTCTGGTGATTCTGGTGGCCAGAGAGCCATTCCTACTACCTGTACTCTCCCTTGGGGGGTGCGGGGGCTAGTGAGTGCCGAGCAAGGTCCCCCTTTTATCCCAGTCTAATGATTGATTGTAATGGAGAAAAGACCCATTCACTGTCATCCTCCTTGAAGAGGATTTCTTAATCAGGAGATGAGTACCAGTAATCTCTCTAGATGAAGGATTCCCTAAAATTGTATTCATCATGTTTGTTTCCTTCTTTCTTGTCCCTTTCAGAGTGTGAGCCCATTGAGGCCATTGCCAAGTTTGACTACATTGGCCGGACAGCCCGGGAACTGTCCTTCAAGAAGGGGGCCTCCTTGCTGCTGTACCATAGGGCTTCTGATGACTGGTGGGAGGGCCGACACAATGGCATTGACGGACTCATCCCTCATCAGTACATCGTGGTCCAAGACACGTAGGTTGGGCCCTCAGGCCACAGGGCCAGGGTTACTGTGCCACCTCTAAGATGAGCCTTTAGGAGATGGACTCTGAGTGAATCATGAGCTGTCAGCCGTCTCCTCAGGCTGGGGACGATGTTCTGGAGGTCCCCAGAGCCAGCTCCCCCCAAAGAGTCCAGTAACTAACGCTCTGGTAGCCACCCGGCATCTGTATGTAAGGAGTGCTAAAGAAGGCAGGTGGTACTGTACAGCTCCCTGCATCCCCTTCCTAGACTGGGAAAACCCTTCCTTTCTGGTCTGGACAATCTTCATCCTTTCTGGGGGAAAGAGTGTTTTGGTTTTTTAGCAACTATGTGTTAACCCTTTCCAATGATCTCATTTATAGTGTTTTCTCACAAACAAAACTGGTTTTTTGGCTAAAGAAACCCAATCCAAAGACATGAGCATTGCTGATGAAGGTTCTTCCTGGCTTTCTAGGAAGTACCTGGATTGAGTAACCTTGTTGAAGTAACCCAGTTTAGTTCAGTGACCCAGGTGAGGTTGATGGGGGGAGGAGCAGCAAGGAATGATGGCCAAATCCAGCCGCTCTCCAAGAAGTTTGAGGGGAATTGTGTAGGGATTCCCTGTCCTGTTCTTCCAGCCCTGGCCTCCAGGCCGCAAGTCCCACCTGAGCTGGAGCCCAGCCTGAGAAGCATTTCTCATGCCCTGCTGCCATCATCCTCCCCTTGGGGGTTGTGCTGCCGGTCTTTAGAGTCCTTCCCTTCAGATTGTTTTTCAAAGGTTGATATCCTGAATGAGTCTTCCCCCTCCCAGCCTGTCCCCGGCCTGTTCTGCAGGGAATAACCTCCCTCTGTGGATAACATCACAAATCTGGCGGTGGTCTGTGCATGCAGAGCCCTCCTAAGTTTAGCCTTTTGACTTCCTCACAAGATCAAGCGGAAGATGGGGGAGAAGGGGCTTTCTTGTCATCTTCCAATACGATCGCTAGCCAGAGGGGCCAGGAGAGCAGTGGAGAGACCTGGGACCAGCTTGGAAGCTCTAAGTGGGGCTGGAGTTGCTCCGATGGAGTAAGGGCGTCGCCTGCCTCAACGCCAGCATCTCCAAAGCCTGAGCAGATACGCAGCAGCCTGGATGGGTCCCCTCTCCTCCTCGGGGTGGGCCCAGCCCAGCCTCGGCAGGTGCCTGCGATCCAGATGTCCCGTAGCTGGATCCTGCCGTGCCTTCCTGAGGAGCCACGGGCCTACAGAGTGCAGCTGGACTCTATGTTATTCAGAACTACTCCGATCAGTGTCTAGGTTTCTAACTCCCTGCTTTCCTGCCCCTTTTTTCCTCGCACAGGGCCAGCCCACCCAGGGCCATTGGGCCTTGCCGCCATCTTGGAGCTCTGCTGGGGGAGAGAGAGAGAGAGAGAGAGAGAGAGAGAGAGAGAGAGAGAGAGAGAGAGAGTGTGTGTGTGTGTGTGTGTGTGTGTGTGTGTGTGTGTGTGTGTGTTGGGGGCCATCTTGCTAATTTAACACGGCTTTTTGTGTTATTGTTGTTTTCCCTCTTCCCCGCCTGCTCACCCCTTCTCCCCCAGCGAGGATGGTGTCACGGAGAGGTCAAGCCCCAAGTCTGAGATTGAGGTCATTTGTGAGCCACCTGAAGAAAAGGTGACAGCCAGAGCGGGGGCCAGCTGTCCCAGTGGGGGTCATGTGGCCGATATTTATCTTGCAAACATCAACAAGTAAGCGCTGCTTTTCATTT
This sequence comes from Myrmecobius fasciatus, assembly GCA_023553655.1. Classification (NCBI taxonomy): domain Eukaryota; kingdom Metazoa; phylum Chordata; class Mammalia; order Dasyuromorphia; family Myrmecobiidae; genus Myrmecobius; species Myrmecobius fasciatus. The sequence continues at coordinate 10,455 of JAJPUD010021157.1, read as the reverse complement.
TCTGCTCTCCTGACCAACTCTTAATACCCAGCTTTCCCCCAGGCTAACCCTCACCCTCCTCTCCATTCCTGCACTGCACCTAGGGAGGTTGCTCAAGTCACTCGGCTTTCCCAGGCTAACCGTCTGCATGCACTCATTGCTGCTGGTTAGATGGATGGGGACGAGGAAGCTTCTGCGAGCTCCACTGATAGGTCGAGGCTTCCTAGTAGGCACCGCCATGCTACAAAGGGGCGCTCTCTTTCTCTGTGTCCCTACAGTGTCTGTCACCAGGAACCCACCTGGGAATCCTAGGTCTGAAGCTGTTACCAAAGCTCGAGAGTGGCCAGTGGCCAAGTGACTGAGTTTGTCCTAGACAACACGGACTCAAACCGTTCTGCCGAGGGGGCCCTCGTGGCTCCCGTCTCTTTCCTAATTCTTACCTAATCATAGATTCTCTCCCTCCGAAGGTTAAAAGCCTTGTGAGTTTGAGGCTGAGGTTAATGAGGGCATGTTTGACTATGCTTGGTGTGTTTTGCCCCCCTGCTCTTGGGATCCACTCCTATGGAGGAAAAAAGTCACCACTGCCTCCTTCCTGGCCACCCCGGCCCCGTCCCACTCCTGCATCATTTTGCCCCTTTACCTCAGAAGAAAAGATGTGCCAGTTTTCACGCCGCCTCAGCCTTATCTCCCCAGCTCCATTACTCAGGCTTCCTGCAGGTTTCTCGTTCCTTCCAAAAACAGGCTTTTGACTGTGATCCCCAACTTCCATCGTCCCACTGGCAGTAAGCTAGGGTCTGCCATTCCCCCTGTAGCCATGGCCCTCGGCCTCTTCAGGGGACATTCCGGGTCTTGGACATCTAGTCTCATCTCTGCCTCCTCAAGGGGCATGTCATGAACTCCTCTGCCTGTCACCTCTTCTACTAGACCCTGAAACTTGGGACAGCGCCAGTAAGGTGGTGGCAGGCCCTAGGGCCTGCTCCATGCTTCCCCAGCAGGGAAGCGTAGTTGTTACTCCCGTATGGCTTTGGAAGAATGGAAAAATTTGCACCAGGAAAACCTGTTAACTGTAGCCTCTGGACATTGAAACTGGAAGGAGAATAAACGTGCTTGTTGTTTCTAAACCATACCAGGTCCCCTAGATCTTTCTGCCTATTTTTTTTTCTTTTGTTTCCTCCAGCTAGTCACCAGAAAGGGCCTGGTTAGGGGACCTGCTCGACCCTTCAGTAGTTTTCCCTTGAACTTCAAGTTGGGGGAGTCAGTTGAGTTAATTCCACCTTAGAAATATCCACTTACCTCCTTATTTAGAACTATTGTCATTTAAGCCAGTAGGTGAAAAACAATGAGGATTACATTCATTCCCCAACCCAAGGGGCAGTCCCCACCTCACTACCCTAGTGAGAAGGCAAGCTAATAAAAATCATGGTGGGCTAATCCTGTTTTTGTTCTTTATTTACAAGGTTGTGTTAATTATAAGGTTCTAATCACAATAATCCTGTAATTAAGCCAATAACAGGGAGAAGGTAACTGTGTAGGTGTGTGGGTTTTTTAAGCTTTTAGTATAAAGGAATTCATGGAAGAAAAAATTGAGTAGTTAAAAGTGTGCCAGTGGAAAAATCAGAGACCGGACCTCTGGGACAGTTTCCTTGAGTTTCCCCCTTCAAAAACTGACTTCTTGGCCCTACGATTAACACCTCCCCTTTCTCCCCCCCAATTTTACCTCCCTTTACCATAATATCATGGATTTAGATCTGGAAGGGGATCTTCTAAGCCCTCTAGTCTGAACCAATCACCGTTTATGTGAAAAACAAAGGTCCAGCGAGATTGTGATGGCCCAGTGACATGGGTACAAGGAGGAGAAGCAGGCTTCCAGATCCAGCCTGTCTTCCCCTGCACCACTCTGGGCCCCTGACTTTCTCCCCACCCCCAAACAAATGGGTGTGGGGACTAGAACAGTCACTGGGTGTGGCAGATTAGCCTTTGCAGGGAATCTTTAGGCAGTTTAGACCCAAACTCTGGCCATCCTGTTCAGACTGCAGGAAAAGTAGCCAATAGCACAAAAACAACAAGAGCAGGGTTGGGATCTACTTGAGACTGCTATCAGAACCCAGGAGCGATGGCTTCATGTAGTAGAAAGAAAGCCACATGGACTTGGAGTCTTAAAAAACCTAGAGTTAAAACCTGACTAGCTGGACCTGGACCTGGACCTCTTATCCCGATGCTACCTCTCCAAGGTTAGAACTTATAGAGTAGTTGCTGATCTGTTCTCGTAAAATGTATTTTTCTTACCAGAAATTCCCAACACCAATGAAATCATAGATCAGGACAAAACAAAAAGAAAAGAAAACTCAGGATCATAAAATGTTGAAGCTGGAAAGGGCCTCAAGGATTATCTGGTCCCCCACCACCACTTCAGCCCTTCCCTGTCCTTTATTTTACAGAGCAGAGGCCTGAAGCCCAGTCTGATACAGCTTTCCCAACTCCCGAGTTAGAGTTGCTCCCATTAGCCTGAACTGTCTTTGGGAGACCTTTTCCTCACCAGTAGATGTGGCCCTGAGTCCTGGCACCAATGAATCCACTGCAGGCCTCTTCTCCTTGCCCAAACTCAGTTCTGTCCCTTCTCACTCCCACCCCAGCTTGCTCAATAGTGGAGAAAGGAACAGAACTGTATAACTACCCTTCTGATCCAGAAAGCGATTTCTTTTACATCTCTATAAATCTGTTTTCCTCATTTGGTTCCTTTGTAACCGCATCCAAGTGAACGCTAGCGAGTTCTAAAACAGTGCCCAGTAACCACAAGATTGCCAGACAATCTAATTTAATTGTAGAGTTTACACAGAGCTTTAAGTGGCCTGAAATGATTTGACCGTGAGCCAAGTTTAATCTCATCTTTGGTGTTTCAAGGAGTAAAAAAAAAAAAAAAAATTAATCAGAGTTCATAAAATTTGGCCTTAACTCCTCAAGTATCACAGCTCTTTGAGAAATTTAATCTCATCTTTGGTGTTTCAAGAAGTTAAAAAAAATTTTTTTTTTTAAATCAGTGTTCCTAAGATTCTTCCTTAACTCTTCAAGTATCACAGTTCTTTGAGAAATTCTTTCTTTTGTCTACACATTTTTATCCTTTGGCATATCCCTCTTGTGCTGATGGTTTTGGGGATGGAGACCCTCAAAAGTTGAATGGGAAGCATTCCCTTCCATCGCCTTGATAACAGAGTAAGGCTCTGCTTTAAATAAAGGGCCAGAGTGAGGGCATCTCGGGGAGTCTGAGTCTCTCTTCCCATTACCATATTTCACATAATCAGACTTTCCCTTTGCATAGCCATGTGCATCTCAGGAGCTCAAAGCCCACCATCAACCAGTAAGTATCCATTTCTCCTTTGCCAGGCTTTGGGGGGTGGGGTAGGGAGGGTGGGGGTAATGGAAGCATGGGACAGCAGAGCCTTGGCAAGAACCCCCCACTCCCTGGAAAAATGCTGGATGACAGGAACTCATCCCTCTTCCTCTTCCCTCCTCTCCTTGGATCTGGGCCTGCTGGGACCCGAGCCAGCTGTTGCTCACACTTGTCTTTCTGTTTGTGACCGAAGGCAAAGGAAGCGGCCGGAATCTGGGAACATCAGGAAAGCCTTCCGGCAGAGTGAAGGCCACGGGCTAAGCAGCCCCCTGCTGGACTCCTCCTCCCCAGGGCGCCCCTCCTCCCAACCTGTTATCAGCCAGAGCCTCCCCAAGGAGGGGCCCGATAAGTGTTCCAGCAGCGCGCACGGGGGTCTCAACTCCATCAGCCGACACTCCTCTCTGAAGAATCGGCTGGACAGTCCCCAGATCCGGAAGACGGTGACTGCCGGGAGGTCCAAGAGCTTCAACAACCATCGGCCCATGGACCCTGAGGTCATTGCACAGGTAAAACCTGGAATGTGCTGGGAGTTTCCTCTGCCCCTCATAGGAGCCTCCTGCAGAGTCAGTCCCAACTGGAGAGCAAGGAACACAGTGAATACTTAGGGCATTTTTATGACCCGCTGACCAGCGCACATCTGGAGGTGCTTTCCAACAAGCATCATTTGCTAGCACACCTTCTTTAAAGGTCCACAGTGGGAGCAGAAAAATAGAGGCTCCTTCACTGTCTATGTGCAAATTAAGCATTTGCACAATTGTTCCCTATTTGCAAAGTTTTCCAGGCTAGCACTTGTACCTGAAATGCCCAATACATTGTCCCCCTTTGGGATTTTGTAGCTCTAGGGAATTAGGCACGGAGACCTCAGGATGTGGTAGTGGAATTGGCCAAGTGCGTGTGTCCCCTCTGGTTGTATCCAATGATGTTCCTTTCACCCCGTCCCCTCCCCACTTTCCCTGTCATGCCCAAGGGCATTCCCTGACCCTGCTGTGTAGACACTGCCAGAGAAACCTAGCCATGGTCAGCTGGTCCTTGGGCCTAGAGGGGATGAGACCCTGGGGTGCAGATAAGCCTCCCAGGAGGAGCGGAGGCCGGTTGCCCATAACAAGGGGCCTCCTCACATCTCTAGTCCATCCTTTTGACTTTTTGTTTTCCATGAAATGTTAGAGGGCTAACCCCATCTTTAAAAATCCGACGGCCGCGGCCACTCCAAGCAGTGCACTCAGACGTCTCCCTCAGCTCTATAATTTCCATTAGTCCAGGTGGGTACTAGGGGCTTCCTGTTGCCCTTGACTGTCCTGCTTCTAGCAGAGCCCAGATCCCCGCTCCCCGGGGAAGGAGGAGGCGGTCTCTGTTGGCTGGGCTGTGGTGCGCGCTCAGGGAATGTCTTCTTGGCCAGGCCCAGTCCCGCTGGGAGCCTGACGTGTCTCGCTTTGCTAGGCCTCCGGCTCTCTGTCTCTGTGTGCAAGGTGGAAGCCGCCTTCCCCTGTGGGACTCCTCCCGGCTCCCTTCTCTGCACGGGGGCTCCCAGGAATGGAGGGGCCCGGCTCCTCCTGTCCATAGCGGGACAGCCCGGCTGCAGAGATGGCCTGGGAGGAGAGATGGAGTTCTGCAGTCTGTTTTCAAGTCTGGGAACGGCTTGGGGCTGCCAGGAGAAAGCTCATCTCCCTCTAGCCCAGAGAAGCTTTAAGCGGGGGCCCCGGCCCGGCCCGCCGGCCTGCCAGTGCAGCCCGAATCCCCTGTGGCATTGCGGGGATGGCGCAGGGGTGCCGCGGGGAGGGAGGTGGGCAGCTGGCTTGCCAACAAAGGTCCTTTGGTTCTCTCTGGAGTCCCCCAGCTAGCCATGCTGCTTGTTTGCTGAGCTGGTGTCCCCTGTAACTTACAGAAGGCCAATCACCTAAGTGGGCTTTGGCTCCCCCTGCCGGACAGCGCCCTCTTTTCAGTGATGGACTCTCCTGCCATAGTTGTCCATCTCCGAGGTGGGGGGCGGGGAGCAGAGCTATCGGACCTGCCCTCAATCCCCGATGGGTAAGACCCGGCCTTCTTTGACCAGGGCTAGAATCTGGGGACTCCGGTTCCAGGGGTGCAGGAGTGCAGGCCAGACCCCCTCAGTACCACACCCGAGCCCCAGCAGATGGTGCACTTACTCTGAACAATATTGGACCCACCCAAGAATTTCAGAGCAGTCACCCCCCCCCCCCCGGAAATCGGTTCCTGTAAGACTTGACCTGTAGCGGTGGTGGGGTCTTTGGTGACATTTCACAGCCTCAGACTGAGCTTCTCTTGGGTATTTTTCAGGACATCGAGGCAACAATGAATTCCGCCCTGAATGAACTGCGAGAGCTCGAGCGGCAGAGCAACGTGAAGCACACGCCCGATGTGGTCCTGGATACCCTGGAGCCCCTCAAGACCTCCCCGGTGGTCGCACCCACTTCAGAACCCTCTAGCCCTCTGCACACCCAGCTCCTCAAGGACCCTGAACCCGCCTTCCAGCGCAGCGCCAGTACCGCGGGGGACATCCCCTGCGCCTTCCGGCCGGTCAAGTCGGTCAAAATGGCTGCCCCGGTCAAGCCCCCAGCCACGCGACCCAAGCCGGTGGTCTTCCCCAAAACCAATGCCACCAGCCCTGGCGTCAGCTCTTCAGCATCCCCACAGCCCACTGACAAGTCTTGTACGGTCTGATGGACGCCACTCAATTGCTCCAGACAAGGGGACTTGAGGAACCAGAGACTGTTATTAAAATCTTCCTATTTAACTAGCTTGGGGACTTCAGCTGAAAATTAGATTCTAAGTTATTCCAGCAGCCCGAACCCTTGAGAATGAAGCTCTCCCTGTCTCCTTCCCTGCCCACCCCCCACCCGTGCCCCTTCCCCCTTCCCTCGGTCAGTCATAATCCAGCCAGCTACAGTATATACCAGTCTTAGGCAATAGCCAGAAATAGATCTTTCCATTATCAGGTCACTGTGAAATCTGGCAAGGCAAATGGGGGGAAATGTGACTCGAATCTCTGTCCTCCTCAAGTCACCGAGGATGCCTTGCCGAAGTGGTTGGCTGCTGATACACCCCCTCTCAGTGGCACCATGTTTGGGTACTGGTTACAATGAATTATATAGTCTCTGCTTCATCACACACACACGTGCCAACAGCTGTAGGTTACCGTAGTCTCTGGCATGTGTAGGCACTCCTGGTTCCGTGACCCGTGGCTGTGTGTCTTTGTAAGTTACTGTGGCAGTTCACACAGTGAGCACCAGGGTCTGTCTGTTTCCGTTACAAACCCTATTTTGTCTGGGACAGGAGAACTCAGCCATAGAAATCTCTCTGACTAAATGAAACTTCATCAGGATGGGACTCAAGCCCAAAGCTCCACGTGGGCTTGGGGGATTTCTCTCTTAGGCCTCTTTTTACTTTGTGGTTTGGTTGGTTGGTGTTTACATTTACCATTTCATCCTCCGTAACTGCAGCCAAACTCTCTATTAGGCAATTCTCCCTTGTAAAATTTACCTGAATGATACATCCATGTTAGATGGGAGAAGGGGCATCCTACTTCCACTTTCTACACTAGAAGGAATCCCACTGAAGATGGTTTCAGTGTGGGGCCCTTGAAAATTGTTTTAAAAGAGTTTTATTGTATTCAGGACAGGTTTGGGAAAGGCAGCTGCTGGGTTGTAGCTTTTATGCCTTTTGGGCACATGATACTCAAGAGACTTATTATCCTGAGTCAGTCATCAGTCAAGCAATTTCATTCCAAAAAATCCAGAAATTATAAAGCAGAATTGGTCCCTAGAAGAAGGGTGGCTCAGATCCTACTTGTCAGTGGCTACTCACTGTATCTCCCGGCTTTGGTTATTACCCCGTGACTCTCACTGGAAATAGCTGGCTCGGTGAGATTGTGGGAATGCCAAAAGCCACTCGTTGCCAAATCTGTCAGCAACCGACTAGCAACACCTGTCTTGGTCATATTTTGATTCCATAAACCAAAAAGTCTCCCTGAGATTGAAATCTGAATTCACTATCAGCAGCTGAGAAGGTTAACCGAACCTGTGAATAAGGCATGGGCTGATGGGTTAACAGTTTCCTTCCTGTTGATGCTCTCTGGCCCTTCTCTGCTGCCAACACAAAAGGTCAAGGTGATTTCCCCATCTGCTTCAAGCCAGTCTACCAAATTCTAGGGTGAAAGGCTAAGCGACTTAGAACTCTTAGGTCTCAGATAAAGTTCTTAGTTAAAGCTGAAGTCCATGTGTCTTACCTTAGAACCACAGAAGCCATGTTTTCTGATTTGGAATCATATTCCTTACCTGATAACTATTCTGTGATTTAAGAGAGATATATGATAATTGCCTTTTGGGAGAGAAACTAAATGTCCCCATCTTTGGCTCAAAACATCCATCCTAAATCACCTTTTTTTTTTTTTTTAATTTTTTCTCCTTTAAATGGTTTGAAGTCAGATCCATCAGAGGTAGTATTTCTTTATTCTGCATAAAGAAATGAACTTTGGGAGGAGGCACTTAGCAGAAAGAAGCTTTTGAACATGGAGGGCAAAGGCCCCAAGAGATCGAAGGGGAGACCCAGTGGATTCTTTTGATGACCTGAAAGAAGTGACTTAGACCCACTGGCCTTGTTGAGCAATCAGCTGCCAGGTTTAGTAGCTCACAGAAAGGATGAAGTTTGTTCTCAGTCCTGAGCCTCCAATGGATCTGTCACCTCTGGGGATTTTTTCCCTTGGGGAAAGGAGAGCCTCATTCTTCACGCTACATTCCTTAGGTGACAGCTGGGAGATCCTCCTTACCCAGATGATCTGAGTTGGAATCCACACCTTCCATTTTCCTCCTAGCCTCCCCAGCCTCAGGAAATGGTGGGGAAGCTTTCTCAAAACGCCATCTTTGGATCTGTTCTGTTACTTCTGGCCTTCTTTCCTTTTTGGGTCCTCGACATCCCTTCCGCTCCCTGTCCCACCCAGCCAACACCCATCTGCTGATTGTCATCATGAGCTGAGCAGTGTGTGAAGGAGAACCTGCAGTTCAAAGTCTTAGCCCCCCCGTGCCCTTGGGCATTGGGGGGTGGACTCGTCTTCCCCTTCTCGGGTGCTTCTGGCACCAGGGAGATAGCTGGTCCTGCCAAGGGGACTTGGAGAACCCGCCTAGACAGGACACAGTGCAATCAACTGGAATGGAGGTGACACACTGTGATTTTTACACCAACCTGGGAGCCAGCAGTCCAAGGGACACTGCAGATAGAGCCCTCTGCCAGTGTCCCGGCCCAAACCAGCGGAACACCCTGGAGAGATCCCCGTCCCACCTCTGTGGTATGAGTGGTGGACCTGGAGGGGAGGGACAGGAATTCATCTCTGGGGGAGAGAGGTTCTTGAACAGCAGGGCTTGCACCCTGTCCAGAAGAAAAAAAGAACAATGAATTACACCCAACAGCCTGCTGGCCCGGCCCCTATCCTGCAGGGATGGGGCCAGCGAAGGGATGGACAGACCACTTTGGAAGGGCTGGTATAGATGTACTTCCTATTCAGAAGAGATATTAGATCTTCCAGGGAAATGCAATGTTGTGGCATATGACTTGTATGTAACGTTTGTGTAAAATGGTATATTCTTTAAAACAATTGTGTTGATAACTGGAATAATGTATGTATGTATGCTTGGAAATGCTTTGTATGAACATAAGGCTGTCACTCAACAAAGGTTGGATTGGGGAGAATCCAAAGCACAACTTCAAAATAAAATACATTTTTAGGTTATGAGGTTGTATGTAGTTCCTGCCCCTCCCTTCATTCCCGAAGTTTTTCTGAATAGGAGATAATTAGATTGGTCTGGGCTGGTGACATCCATTCCGGAAGCCTGGGTTAAGAATGGGGGGTGGGGTCCCCTCTGTCACTCAGGGTCAGAGGTCTAAAAGGGACTGTATCTATCGGGGAGAATTTCAACATCTCCCTTCATCTATGGAACCAAGGATTCTTCATGGAAAGGGCTGGTGGCTCAGGATTGGACAGCCTGTTACCTTGACAACCATTCCCCTCTGAGACTACCTTCTCCCGGTAAGATTGGTAGAGTTCTCACCTCCTTCTCCATTTACCCAGGGAGAGAAGAATGGGGTGGGGGTGAGGGGGAACCCAGGGAAACCATTTCAGGAGCTTTGCCAGTAAAGTCTTTTCATTTCTCCCAGAATGAGGACCCTCAGATTGGCCCCTGACAGCCACTGTTGCCCCCAGCAGACCCAATTTCACTCATTTGTATGACATGTCACAATGTATGTTTCAAGGGAATCCCTCCCAGAATGGGAGAAGTTTTGATCTGAATACAGTAATCTATCCTTGGGCCAGGGAAGCCCTTGCCTGAAGGAAATCTGGCAGCAAAAGAGATTCAGGAGACATCCTAGGACCTTTAGAAGAGGTCTAGGGGACATTTTTAGATCCTTAGTAAGTATGATGCCTGAGTTTGAGCCCTTCTCCAGAAAGATGAGGCTGCTGGAGGGTGACTTGTTGAATCCCTCAGTTCTTGTCCTTCCTGCTTAGGTCAGGTCAAGGTACAGGGTGTCTGACGGTGGCTGACCACTGAAATAGCTTTCCTACACACAGTGCAGCATCCATCTCTATCTGCCCTTGACCCTCAGGGTCTCATACTTGAAGCTCTGCTGTCCCCAAGGGCTACATGTATATTCGGACTCCCCATGGAAGTTAGGAAGTTTGGCTCCTGGTTCCCCTCCTGTGAGTCATACTGAAGAGATGGGGGCATATCAGAGCCCTGAGGATGGCGATCATTTGGTTTAACTTCTCTAGAACTTGATAAAAGTCAGTGGTTGGCAATGGGCCCCCTCAAAGTTTGCTTCATCCCCATACAGAATCTCATGAAAGCCTAACATAATGGGACTAGCAATGGATGGAGTGCCAGGCCTGGATTAGGAAAAATTGAGCCTCCGACACTACCTGTATGAACTGGGAAAGTCAATTCTGCCTCAGTTTCCTCATCTGTAAAATGGGATATTAATACTTTTCTCCCAGGGTTGTTGGGAGGATCAAATGACAAAATATTTGTAAAGTGCTTAGCATAGTGCCTAACATATTGCATTGCATGAATGCTAGTTATTAT